>JAYMSW010000608.1:0-21053 GCA_036897725.1 Erodium texanum | reverse complement strand
TTTCCTTATTGGACGTCCAAATATGAAATAACCAAATAAATAAATTATATAATGTAAAAATAAATTTCTCAATTTTTTAATAAAATAAAAATCTTTTACTCTCCACAAAACTGGCTTATAAAATCTTTCCTTATTGGAAGAAATATTTCTCGATGACATGACTTCCATAACTTTAATAAACTTATTTTTTTCATATTTATAACTTATTTTTTATTTTCCAAGAAGAGTAAATGTGGTGATATCATAAATCTTCTTTTTTTTAATAAGATCTACCATAATTTCAATCTCTAAGTTCTTAAAACAGTTGACTTAATTAACCCAAGTTGTTGCTCTTTTCAATTGCATTTCTATATTCTGACATGAAAATTATTATTAAATAAATATTATTTTTATTGTAAAAAGTAACACTATTTGAAAATTTTTTAAAAACAAAATGAGTTTTGACATATATTTATATGAATTAACGTTAAGTCAATATTATAAAATGATACTAATCTTGATTGACAAACTTCAATTTTTTGGTAAAGTGAACAATGAAAGAGACCGACACTGAGAAAAAAAAGGTTCCTTTTTAAGAACTTTATGAAAACTTTGAGGAACACACAAACAAAATAGTCTCAACAACCTCCAAAACCTAAACATCAATTAAACAAATTAAGACAGAGTATGAGAAAGTCACAGTCGTCATCATCATCCTATAGCCATCACTAAACAATAGAAAATAGATATAAAACTCCATAACCTTTCTCTATCATCCCCAACAAAGCCACTCTAATAATGTTCTTCCTCACATGCACTCCTACAGTCCTAGCTTGCTTAAATTAAACCAAACCCAGAAATTAAGCCCTTAAGAAACAATTAATTGTTATGCCACTGTCAGAGTTAACAGATCACAACCCAATAGCCTCCCACTTTCTTTAATCATTTTATATGAATATTGTATTTTAGAAAGAACCCATAAAAATTCTTCCCTTTTTATTATCCATCCTCATCTTCTATTGCCTTCTTGCTTTGCTTCCACCACCTTCCTTTCCTCTGCCTCCTTTTCTCTCTCTCTCTAACCCTACTCTGTTCTTCAATGGCTACTTTGGGGGATGTTGGGGTCTCTGGGCTGATCAACATTCTCAGTGCCTTTGCCTTCTTGCTGGCTTTTGCTCTTCTCAGAATTCAACCCATCAATGACAGAGTTTACTTCCCAAAGTGGTACTACAAGGGGGCAAGGACCAGCCCCAGGAGCTCTGGCAATTTTGTGGGAAAGTTTGTGAATCTCAATTTCCAGACTTACTTCACCTTCTTGAACTGGATGCCTCAGGCCATGAAGATGTCTGAGTCTGAGATTATCAACCATGCTGGTCTTGACTCTGCTGTTTTCCTCAGGATTTACCTTCTTGGGTACTCTCAATTCCTCACTTTCTTACCCCTTTCTTCCCTTTTTTTGTGGGAAAGTTGTGTTTTTTCTTGTCTGGGCCTGCAAAAAGTTTCAATTTTGGCATGATGTTGATTGAGATTCCATAATCTAAGTACTCAATTTTCCATTGCTTTATTGGGTTGGTTCCTCAATCCCTTTTACTTCCCTTGTTGATTGCTTTCTGAGATAACTATGAGATTGTGGTTCATTATATAGGCATGGGAATTGAGTATGCTGCTGGGTTCTTAAGGTTGAATAAGAACACTATTTTTTATACTTCAGATTTAGGAAGTCTTAAAAGTCAATCTTAGTGATGTTTTCCTTTGAATTTTCACTTTTGGGTATCCATATTTTTTGTCCTTTTTATTGTCTTATCAATTATCATAGTGTTATTTAATATTCACTCTTTGCAGTTATATGTATTAGACTAAAATAAAAGTGTGCACAATTTGGATTACATATAAAGATCAAAATTTGCACTTTTTTGCTTTTGAGTTAAGAGTATGTATTTCTTGTAAGCCTTGAAGCTTTTAAATTTCAAACCAGATACATTTAGTTTACATATAACTTTGTAACACTGTTTGCTCCAACATTAGGAATATGTTTTCAACATCAATTAGTATTATAGCATTCTTGGTGGATCAAACAATATTATTTTGGATTCTTACTTGTTCATGTAACTCACTTAACTTTCCCCTTTTCCTTGACAGCTTGAAGATTTTTGGGCCTATTGCACTCTTGGCTCTCCTTGTTCTTATCCCAGTCAATGTATCGAGCGGAGCATTGTTTTTCTTGAAGAAAGATTTGGTTGTGAGTGACATTGACAAGCTTTCAATCTCAAATGTTCCTCCTCAATCTCTGAGGTATGCTTCTTTCTCCTACAAATTCTGAACTAGTTTCAGATATTTGGCTAAACATCATGGATCACACACATGCATTCTCTATTAAATGAATTCACTGAACCAGTTTGAGATATCTAAAGGGCTGTGATTATTGACTTATAGGTTTTTTGTGCACATATCATTGGAGTATCTATTCACATTTTGGATTTGCTACATGCTGTATAAGGAGTATGATTATGTAGCATCAATGAGGTTGCATTTCTTGGCCTCACAGCGCAGGCGTGTGGAACAGTTCACAGTGAGTTGATCTATATCTGCTTATAGACTTCAATCTATTGATTGTGGGTTTTAGATTTGGGATGTTGAGCTATACATGAGGGAATAATAATAATTTTTTTTTGCAGGTTGTGGTAAATAACGTGCCTAATGTTCCTGGTCACTCATTATCAGAGACCGTGGACCATTTCTTTCAGACAAACCATCCAGATCATTATCTCAGTCACCAGGTATTAACTATTAAGTTCTTTCATGGCTTTTCTTTTGCTTTTTGATGATTTAGATTTCATTATAATTAGCTTTCTTCATGCAGGCTGTGTATGATGCTAACAAATTCGCTAAACTCGTGAAAAAAAGAGACAGGCTGCAGAATTGGCTTGACTACAATCAACTTAAATTTGAAAGACATCCACAGAAGGCGAGACCCACAACAAAGGTATTACCAGTGAAAGTGAAACCTGTTCTTGAATTAGATCAGCTATTTAATCGGATTATAACAATACATTTTAGAACTTGAACGTGATGTACTCTTTGATTTTAGACAGGACTTATGGGATTTTGGGGTGAAAAAGTTGATGCCATTGACTACTACAAGCATCGAGTAAATGAGCTCAACAGGAAAGTAAGTCATGAATGCTACATTACTCCAATCTGATCTACAATTACAGAGCTAATGACATCTCATTGCCTTCATGAATTGCCCACAAACACATGACTTCATAGTAAAATACTAAAATCTCCACAGAATTTCCACATGGTCACCATCGTACAAAATACACAGAAACCATGATTTTTATTTTTTTGTGGCATGACTTATGCCTCAATTATATCATGCATCACTTTGTTCTCATTGTTTTCCTTTTTCATATTACAATAGAAGCATTTCGTGTTGTCTTCTTCATTTCTTTCCAAATATGACGATCTGCTGAATATTGAATATTGATGTCCCATAAATTATCTTAATGTCTCTCTCAGATGGCATTAGAGCGCCAGAAGATTCTCAAGGACCCGAAATGCATTCTACCAGTTGCTTTTGTTTCGTTTAATTCACGTTGGGGTGCGGCTGTTTGCGCACAGACACAACAAAGCAAGAACCCGACTCTGTGGCTAACGAAGTGGGCCCCAGAACCTCGTGATGTTTATTGGCGTAACTTGGCTATACCCTTTGTCTCCCAAAGCATCCGAAAACTCATCATATCATTGTCAGTGTTTGCACTTGTGTTCTTTTATATGATCCCCATTGCTTTCGTGCAATCCCTTGCAAATTTAGAGGGTCTTGAGCGAGTCGCTCCTTTCCTTAGACCGGTAATAGAATTGTAAGTTAACTTTATGATACCCTTTTGCTCATTGATACTATCTTTACTTAATTAGCTTTGTTTAGGAATAATCTGCTGGTGTTTTGTGCAGGGGTTTCATAAAGTCGTTCTTGCAAGGTTTCCTTCCCGGTCTGGCTCTTAAGATCTTCCTGTACATTCTCCCAACAGTTTTGATGATCATGTCAAAAATCGAAGGACACATTGCAATGTCGACACTAGAACGAAGGGCAGCAGCAAAATACTATTACTTCATGCTTGTGAATGTGTTCTTGGGAAGTATTGTAACGGGAACAGCGTTTCAACAACTTCATTCGTTCCTTCACGAACCACCTGCCCAGTAATTTAGACTATTCTCTCGTTCCCATATTTTCTTGACATTTGGCATTTTCTCGAGATTTAGCTTTCTTAAAATCTAGTTCTTTGTTTCAGGATTCCTAGAACGATTGGAGTGTCGATACCAATGAAGGCTACGTTCTTCATTACATATATAATGGTCGATGGCTGGGCGGGGGTTGCCAGTGAGATTCTTCGATTGAAGCCATTGGTTATCTTTCATCTCAAGAACATGTTCATCGTGAAGACTGAAAGAGATCTAGAGATTGCAATGGACCCCGGGAGTGTTGATTTTCCCGAAACTCTACCGAGTTTGCAACTCTACTTTCTCTTGGGGATCGTGTATGCCGTGATTACTCCCGTTCTTCTTCCCTTCATCCTAGTCTTCTTCGCTTTTGCATATCTTGTTTACCGCCACCAGGTTAGTGTATATCGTACTGATCAGTCTTTGAATTTTAAAGTGTAACACTTTACTATCCTGGATTATCATTTTGTTGCACTGTTAGTGAAAAATAAGGGAAAATTCAAGGTAGTGAAGTGTTACACTCTGGCAATTCAGGGTAGTGAAGTGTGGAATTTAGGGTAGTGATTTGTAAAACGTGTATAGTTCAGGATAGTGAATTGCCATTTTCCCTATCGTTTACAGTCACAAGATTAACGTATTAGGAGATTCGTTTCATATGCTTTGCATGTATATTTTGATGTTATTCAGATTTTCAGTTCGTGTTTTATATTGCAGCATTGTACAAGTTTATAGTTTTGCCATCTAACTCTATGAACTTATTGTTTGCGTAGATTATCAACGTCTACAATCAACAGTACGAGAGCATCGCTGCCTTTTGGCCGCACGTTCACGGGCGCATAATAGCTAGCTTAGTGATATCTCAACTTCTTTTGTTGGGTTTGCTCAGCACCAAAGAAGCTGCTAAATCTACTCCTCTGCTCGTGATCTTACCCGTCTTGACCTTAGCGTTCCACAAGTACTGCAAGCATCGCTTTGAACCCGCCTTCAGAAAGTACCCGCTCGAGGTAAGCGCTCTTTGTTTCAGACTAGTTTTTATAGGGATAATTACAGATAGCTAACCGAACTATACGTCTCTTGTCCATAACTATTCATAACTTCAAATTTTTACATCCAACCACCTAATAATATCGTTACTATGCGGTTAATTTTTAATGTGAAAAGTCTCAAATGTCCTTTTGCCATATATGTCTGAACAGAAAAAGGGCATTTTAGACATTTTCATTGCGAAAATTAACTATGCAACTGGGGAAGCTATAAATAAACGTCCTGAGGATAGTGATGTGCAAAAGACGTATAATTCGAATTAATTCTTCAGGAAGCAATGGCGAAGGACGTATTGGAGAAGAGCACGGAGCCCGATCTCAAAAAAAAAGCATACCTAGCCGATGCTTATCTACACCCGATTTTCCAATCCTTCGAGAAGGAAGAGATCCAGGAGGAGATAGTCGAGGAACTTGTCGAGGTCAGGGTGGACAAGCACCAAGCTCACAATGCTACAAGTCCCGAGAGGAGCGAGCCCGGTTCCCCGTCTCCAGCAGGCTATACCTACCATCAGGACATCGATGCCCCGCCTCAGTATGCATATCATCAGCAAGATCATTACAGCAGCTTTCATCACGACGTGGAGCACCAAGCTCGCTATGGCTATGGCCACGAGGGTGTTCACGAGTCTCAGTATCCGTATTATTATCAACATGAACCTTGAACTGGTGATGGTTACGAGCACTAACCGATTCTTTTAGGTTTATCAACTTAGTTGTGTAAATGGGTTTGCTGATATCTGTTCTGGTAGAGTTATTGAAGAACATGTGTGTGTTAATCGTTATGTTTTTATGGGTTATGACATTTTTTTCCTTGACATGATTTAGTCTAAATGTAATGTTTTGAAGCATAATTACATCTGCCTAGTTACATCATTTCATTTGTTTGGAATTCATCCTTTCTTTTATACAGGGGTTAGAAAAAACCCGTCAAAACTGATCAATCCAAAATCAAAAAACCGATAACAAAGAAACCACAGGTTTTTTCTGGACGAAAAAACCAAAAACAACCGTCATAGATTTTGGGTCAAATTATGAGATATCTATTTCATTTATGTGTTAAGTCTGTGTTTTCATTAAGCCTATTTCTTTGAAATTCGACTTAATTTTTTTTAATAAAATTGAATCTTACTTAATTTATGTAACATGTGTGATTTTTCTTTAAAAATTCATCTTTCATCCGAAAATAACGGGCGATTTTAATTGGTTTTTTCTAAACGTTTTTGTTTTCTCGTTGATTTTTATCCGAAAATCCAGACCGAAATCCAAATTTTAGATTTTGAAAACGAAAAAACCTCAACCAAACCAATCGTTATTCACCTCTAGCAAACAAAATGAAGTTTTGATTTTGTCCATGATGACAAAACATCTCATAAATTCACCTAATTTCCAGAAAACCAAGGCTAACACAGCCTATTAAAAGCAGTTGAAAGAAAAGAAATCCACCAACTTTTAATGAATAATATAATACAAAAATATCATTTAATTGTACCAAAATCAAATCCCCATGAAACAAAAAGGACTACTTATACAACAGTCTCTACAACAACACACTAAAAACACTATCAAATTCATCACACAACAAAAAGAAAAGAACCACAGAAGTGTAAATCCTAAGATTACTAGTAGCCGCTCAACGAATCCAAGCAACACATCTCATTTGTTACCCCTGAAATAAAAGTAGACTTTCTGCACAAACCAAAGAAATTCACGTTATATAACCTCTAACGTGTAAAAGATAGAACGTAAAAGAGGAGAAACGTTTGGTGGCTAACCTGTAGCACCCACAAGCTTATTAGTAATTCTATACAGAACAAGCCAAACCCGACCAGGTAGAAGATCTGTGAAAAAAGAAACAGTTATGTTTAAACCCAAATTCCCTAAAGGCTTAGAGAGGGCGCCGTCTATAGATATCGACAAACTTACCCCGACTAAGACATGGTCGGAAAAGACATCAATGGCTGCAAGGATGCCACTATAAACATAAACGGGGAGAAGAATCAGTTCCCGAATAAATAAGCCATATTGATAAACTCATACGAGGAAACAAAAAATTTCATCATTTTTTTTCGATAAAAAGGCATAGAGAATGAAGAAATAAGAACTTACGTGAGCGACTTCCCGTGGAAGACAATTGGAGGAGCAACAGAAGCTAGGATGCAAAACCCAACATGAAGCTGCATCATAGCAACATCATTAATAATATATAAGGAAAATCAAAATAAATAGGCCACCAATTAGAAGGATTCACTAGCAAGGCTTGGTCGACAAAACTCACCAAGTAGAACATGAAAAACCAACCGAAATTCAATGCACTATCAGTCCTGCAATCGTGAACAAATAGCCATTTTTAGAACCGTCAAATATGTCGTGCTTCATTTTATATGACCATGAATATATGCATTTTATATAACTTCATTTTACATATTACTCATTGCATACCTCATTGCACGATAGAGAGGCCGGTACCACAGGACATATGATAGCGGAACGCCAAGAAGGGCATAGATTGTGGCAAGGAAAAAAATCTTAACACCTGGAGAAAGTAATCCTTGTCATATACCAAGAATAATGAAGGAGAAAATTCTTTATGAATTAGAATCGATCTTGAACGCATGAACATCACAGAAGTCTTACCCCCGCCTCTAATCCAACACACCGTGACAGCGAGCAGATTGAAAACAAGGCAAAGAACAATACCTGCACATAAAAAAAAAGAGAGTAGAATTTCATATAACGACAGCTAATCTCTTTACATTTTCTTTTCTTTTTTCAAAATAACAAAGAAATTATTTTCTTGACTACCTCAAGAAAATTTGGAAATGACTAGTCTTATCTCAACTTAAGGCTCTTAAAAAGGCCTAAACACACACAAAAAAAAAGAGTGTTAAAGCCCAACTCACCTAAAAGCTCGAACTGATAGATGGATGCTTAGCAAGTGGCAAACAGATCCACATCTTTTCGATGTGGGACTCTGACAAAAAACAAGTATTTTCTACCCTAAACTAGCATGATCCCTCTACAAAGGTCAGCCAACAAGACTGCACTAAAACTAATGATGGGTTCAATATCATATTCACATAATAGAAACGTAAATAGTCAGATTTTCAAAAAAATGGTACCGATTTTTTTTTTCACATACTATCTTCAAAGTAAGAAAGAAAAGATTCCATACCTAACCAACTAGCAAAAGCCAAATATTGCAGCCTTTGAGCATGAACCGGTATTTCATTGGCTATGTCATGATGAATAATTGGAAAAAACGGTGGCCAATTTTTATCATCCGTAGGAACGCCAGCTGACATAAAAATAAAAGAAAATGAGTATCAGCACCGATAATTACTTAGAGATGAAAATAATAACTGTCTTTGTCTTGTTAACTACCGTTAGCAACAGCTTGCTCTCTCCTTTTTAATTCCTGCACACAAAAGGTTAAATGGTGATTAAACTATTAACTCGGTACGCTGAAGACTAAGAGAGCATGAAACTAACCGCTTCCTTCCTCTTAAGCTCTGCTTCCCAAGATGCAAGTTCTCTCTCTTTTGAATTTGAATCCTGAATAAATCCATGTCAAAGACTAATTAAAACAGATCTCCAAAAGATGTAAGAAATAGAAATGTAGGGAAAAAGGATATTTACATTCATGGAACCTAGCGGTATGTCCACTGTCGCATCATGTTTCTGCCCGAAACCTAGAGCTTCAGCTATACGTGACTTTGGTCCAGGAGCAGCAGGACCTTTCTGAAATCATGTCAAATAAAAAAAAATCATGGGTGTAAACGAGTTGAGTCTTTAATGAGCTGCTCAAGCTCGATTCAAGTTCGCTATAATCGAGTTTGAGCCGATTCAAGCTTAAGGATGGGCTTATTTAATAAACAAGTTGAGTTCAAACCGAACCTTTCAAGGCTCAATAAACTAGTGAGCCAGCTCGTCTAGAATTCAATTAACTATATTCTATTTAATATAATTAAAATATAACCTTTAGCTTTATTAAGTATTTATAGTGAAAATTGATCAAACTAAACTCAATCAAGCGAGTCTATCTTGAATATTTATTTTAGAGTCGAATTCGAGCCTAACTACATACTCTCGTCCGAGACTAAGCCATGTTCGAGCCAAGCAATTCTTTTCAAACCAAGCCGAGTTCTGGCAAATGTAGGTTCGATTTGACTCGTTTACAATTGCACACCTAAACCTAGCCATGAACTTAACTGGAGTATAATTGCATGTATATCAAAATTAAGCGCATAGCATTGTAAAATTGATGTTCAAATGCTTGAATTCAATTTACTTTTCTCAACAAAGGGTGTGAACGGTTTGGTTGCTCAGAAAATGTTTAGAAACAAGATTAATAAAAATTATCTCACTAATTATTACTATAAATGAGACTTTTATGTATTATTCCTCATAAATCTAGAGAACCAAAATGAACCGCCCAAAATTATACTATGAACTTCCAGATCCAGATCCAACGACAACCCATCACCCAAAACAACCTCAAAATCCAAAATTAAATCAAATTTAGAAACTTATTAATTGGATATAAACAATAATTGACTGGATTAACACACTTCAATCAAAAATTGAAAAAATAAAAACAGAAATTTTTACGGGTTTGAAAAATCACTGACTCGGATCGAGAAAAAAAGAAGAAAATTACCGAAAATGGATTGACATCCTCTTCCTCAAAAGGGTTGGGATCGTTGTGGCGATTCATAGCGTTCTTGGATCCTCAGAGTTGTCCGAAAATTCTGTAAGAGAACCAGAATTACGCTCGCTGGTCTCTGCTCTTGCGTTTGATACGATGTTGTCCTGGTGGGTTATTTTCATATGGAGAGCCGACCACGGTTCATAAACAGAACAAGCATTTGTGAGGGTCACGTGATTGGAGAGTTGACATTTGACTCAAGGAAAGTCAATGATCAAATGAAGCCTTTGTTTATTTGTAGAGTCAGAGGATGCGGCGGGTAATACATGATTGCAGCTCACCGTCGTGTTAATGTAGGTACTTTTTGTTTTCCAGATGTGCCCTTGTACCGGTAGTCGGTTAGTCTACGATGAAGGGTATTGATGTCTTTTCGCTTAAGATTTGAAAAGAAACGTGACTGTATGGAAAACATGTTCCTGAAATACTAGTACGAAGAGTGGGCTCTCCATGCATCACCCAAGTTCAACTAAACTAAAACCACTACAAGCTTCTCTCTCTCTCTAACGCCTGTTAATTAAGAACCCCTAAAACCAGAAGAGCCTTGAGGTCTCGTCCCGAGGAGTAGTGGAACTTGTGAGAGATAGTTCGATCTAGACGACGCTTCGTACGGTGGGATAGGATTGTGCCGACCAGATTTAGTTTTTCCTACCAAATCGACCGGCATGGGTCTCGAGGCCGCCGGAAACTGCCATCTGCCATCGGCTCTAGGCGGTGCGGATATGAGAAGCTGTGGATTGGGGCTCCCAGATCCGGTCGCCGCTAGTTGATTGGGCCAATTTTCCCGAGAGCCCTTACCGATTGTGCAGCTCCATGTCTTGATCCAGGAGGATCTAGGTTGTCTATATAGGGTTGCCCAGATCAAGAAGTTGCGTGGTCGGCGGTCCATCCAGACTACCAGATTCGTCAAAAATCACAAGTCAGACAGTCAAGCTTCCCAGTCCAAGAGGATCGCTCATGTGGGTCAGATTAGACTCGGATTAGTGTAGTTAGGTTGTATTAGTTAGGTAGCTTCGCTCCCAGCTTCGTCTGGGATTCGGTGCCGACTCTACTGGACTGTGTGCTACCTGTGTGGTCGGTGGTTAGTACCAACTTCGGTTGGATAGTGGTGCCAGCTTGTCTGGATTGTATCTTTCCAGTGCGTACATCGATTGTAAGGTATTCTGTTGAGATATATAAATTTGGCCGAGGTTGCTTGCTATTGAAAAAAAGTACGAAGAGTGAGTGTTTTGAAAAAAAAAAGGTAAGAGTGAGAGAGACCTTTATCAATAACATCTTCATTTTGTTTTTGTGTGCGAAGACATGAAACACGATGATTAATACCATGTATGACAAGAAAAGAGGACACATTTTGAAACTCCTCACCCTGATTTCTTCTCCACCCTCTACCCTAAAGGCTCTATGTTCCTCATTTCTCTTCTGGGTCCTGTGAGTGATTGCTTCGAAGTCAAGATCAAGGATAACCCATTACCGTTTTGGTGTTGGGGGGCTCGGATTGCTCAGTCCCTTTAGGACCTCAGGATCCACTCGGTCCTGGTCCTATGTGTCATTGTTCACTAGTTCAGCTCGAGGAGGCCCCCATCTTTCTCTCCTTATTTGGGGTGGAGCTTTTGTTTGAGACTCTTGTTTGGACGACATGTGGTTTCTTTCTCGAAAACCCCCTTTTATTTTCCTTCTTTTTGATATAAAAAAAATATCGATTTTCATTAAAAGACAAAATTCGACATTACCCCATACATCCGAGTACACAAGATCGAATGGTTTATTTAATTAAACATGAAAAACACGAAGATGAGATATATGACTTTTACCTACTTAATAGGCTTCACAAATAGAGAACTTATTAGAAATAACAAGAAGATGAGATTGTGATACTAAACGACGAAAGATATGTTAATAAGGATGAGCCAACCAATGATGCCAACAATTAGAGAAGTGTGAAAGAGTAATGTGCTGCGGTAGCGGTGGCAACAAGGTGAGTTTAAGGATGGATCCATTACTTTTCTTTAATAGATTTTGTTAACATTGGACAATTTTTAAATTTTTTAAGTAACGATTTGATAAGATAGATGAGTTTGAGTTAATAATTACAAATAAATGATAATTAATAGTTTGAAACTGAAATTTCCCTTTTACTTTTGAAGAAATGCCTATGACTTGTTTGGAGTCCAAATCAGAATGAGTTTAATATAGTTTGGAATGATTCTTAGTAAACCATATGGTTGTGGTTAGTTGGCTTGTTCAAAGTCAGAGATTTAGATGTTCATAAACAAATGATATAATGATTCACTTTGACATGACACTGCACTCAAAAAAATGCATTACAGTTGACTTTTTTTTTTTGGCAAATAAATCAAAGGAAAGCAACTCCTTCTCCTAACGTTAGGTGGCACAAATTCTCCATAGATAAGAAGTCTTCATACTGGTGTACTTGTACTGTAACAAGGACTGTTTTGGGGTTTGATGTTCAGTGCCCTTGAACATTTTCTTGTGCAAAAACTGTAGACAGTACAAATACATCCTTAGAACATCTTCTTTTTCAATTATGTTTTTCCAAACATGTCATCTAGCCAAAGGACTTAAGTACGTTGTTCTTCTTCCAATCCGATATTTTGTTAGGACAATTTGGTTTGCAATGTTTAGTTAACGAGTAAAAGAAGAGTTAATACACCTTGGACCCATGACCAAATAAACCAGTCTTTTAGGTCAAGTGCGATGGTCGACTTTTTATTGTATGTTCCTCCTTATTAAGACCCACTTCTTCCCAATAATGATATTAGAGTCTGGTTATGTGGACTTTTTGAAGAAGCAGGCTAGGATAAATATCTTACGGTCATGAGGACCTAGAACCATGATCGTTGCTTTTCATAATGGTGGCCCTACATAGGATGAAATGGTCTCATGAGGAATGTAGAAGAACATGTAAAAGTTGGGCTTAACAATGTAAGCAACTCGATGTGATGAGACTCAATGTGGAGAGGGAGATTGTTAAGTATGTCCACATATGAGTCAAGAGTCTTACATCAGATAGTTAGTGGATAAAAAAAAATAGTTAATATACACTTTAGACCCATGACGTGATAGACTAGTCTTTTGGGGTCAACTGGGGTGTCAAGGTATACACCATAGGTTTCTTATTGCGTGCTCCTCCTTATTAAGGCTTGATTCTCCCCAAAAGTGGTGTTAGAGCTTGGTTCTATGGCCTCTCCTAGGGTCAGGAACACTTGGAACCATGATCACTATTTCTCATAGCGATGGGCCTAGATGGGATGAAATGGGCCTATGAGGGATAAAGTAGGATAGGTAAAAGTTGGACTTACAAGTAGGAGAAACCCGATGTGATGAGACTTAATGTGGAGGGAGGGAATGTTAGGAGTGTCCAGTATGAGTCAAGAGTCCGACATTAGATAGTAAATGAGTAAAAGAAGTTTTAATATACACATTGAACCCTAAATGTCCCTATGACACACTATACCTCATAATCTCAGAATACTCTCTTGGCATGTGCACTGCCTTGTTATGGCCTAAACGGCCTAAGGGAACCTCGTTATGGCCAGAATGACCTGGTGGGGGAGATAAATCATTATCCCGAGTCTCCTTGGGAGAGATAAACTCGGAGCCTAACTGTCAATCTCTGATACCACGTTCACGAACACATAATGGGTAAAACTATTCAGGAGGTAAACTGGAATAAATGGTTAAATATACGTTATGAAAGATATAGAAACTGAAAGATGTAGTACACACTACTACTGTCATAGCTGGTAGACACTACTATTACCACAGGTAACAGTATTACATTGAGATAACACGTATAAAGTATAGAAACATAAATACATATAAGCTACACTATTCCTCACACTTTCCCCATAGGCTCACGAACTTGCACAATGGGGTCTGCTCTTGGCTGGGCTGAACTCTCTATACATCTGAAGCTCTCTATACCATAAGCTTCCCAAGCACCATTCTCCCTCAAATAGCTAGAGTACACTTCAGGAATGTGTTCGACTCGCCAGTAGTCTTCCCCTTCGCCAAGTTGCAGCTTCTTGATAAACTCGTCAGGCATGTTAAAAAAATCCACCACTTTAAGGTTGGATAGATGCTCAATGCCTATGGGCACCTTGAGCAATTTCCTGCAGCGCTGGAGAATTAACTTTTCCAAGCCAGGCATTGCTCCCTTTTCCACTTCCACTGATTCGAGCTCTTTAAATTGATCTAGTCCAAGGACTTTAAGCTTTAGAAATCCGCCGTTCTTGAAGCACAACTCTTTTCCATCATAAACCTGTTGGAATTCAAGGTGTACTAGGTTCGGGAGATGTTGGATCGATGCAAGTGGGTTGTCTTTCAATTGACTCCATGTTAGGAATAACTTGGCTAGATTTGTGAGAGATGAAATCCATTGTGGTAGCTTTTCCATGCGTCCCCGGAGGTAGATTCTCCGGAGAAGCGGTGGAGGAGAAGACAAGTGGTTGAGATCAATGATCTCGTTCTTTTCGGCCGAAGTAACTGATAATGCTCTGAGTTTGGTTAGCTTTTGGATGGAAGAGCACAAAGCCTCCTCATGTTCACTTCTGAATTTGATAATACCCAACCTTCTCAATTGAGTGAGCTTCCCTATCTCTTCCATAATGATGTTGCATCCTTGATTTGCCTCTATGAAACAGAGCTTTTGCAAGGATTCTAAGCATCCTATTTCTGCCAGTCCCCCGAAACCAGATTTGGAGTTGAAGCGTGCATACGTCGCCTTAACTTCAAAGCGGTACACCAGAAGATGGCGGAGTTTCTTGAGCTTGAGAATCTCAACAGGCAATTTGGTGACAAATGTATGCGTCAGGTCCAACGTCCCGAGGTTTCGAAGCTTCTTGATAGACCTCGGAATCTCCTTTATCTTCGTATCCCTCAAGCCTAGATACTTGAGGTGATAGAGCTTCACCACTTGTATAGGAAACTTCTCTATTGGTGTATCTTGCAAATCTAGAACATTGAGCAACCTAAAGCCGTAACCAGACAAGTCAGTGATCGGATTGACAACATAGAACGCCAGGAGCGAACGAAGTTTAGGATTAGACTTGTGTTCCCTCTTTTGTTTTCCATCCTCCAAATTGTTTATCACTGACAGGCGACGAGCCTTTTCGGGCCATTTCACATCTTCTTTTGCCACTGCTGCAAAGTTTTGTTCCCTTGCCTTCAAAATGATCATCTCCCGGAAAAGGTCATGGATGTGATATGTCTTGACCCGCCCGTCACTACTCGTATCGGCCTTTTGGATTAGACTTCTGTTGAGGAGTGACTTGAGGTAGTCCTCTGCTACTTCTTCAGGTGACCTCCCATCATTTCCTTCGTTTACTACCACAAACCCTTCAGCTATCCATAACCGAATCAGCCTCATACGCTCGATCAAGTGATCCTCGGGAAACATGCTCATGTACAAGAAACAAGATTTCAAATGGTACGGCAAATCATTGAAACTAAGAGAAAGTACCTCTGTCAGCTTCCCATTCTCTTGTATCTCAAACCCGAGATTATTTGAAACATGAACCCATTCGTCTATGTTATCCACATCTTTCGTACCCAAAACTCCGCTGATTGCCACGACCGCGAGGGGCATCCCACCGCATCTCTTTAAGATAGACCCGCAAATGCTTTCCAATTGCACGGGACACGGGTTCCCCTGAAATGTCTTGCGACAGAAGAGTTCCCAATAATCTTTTTCCGTCAAAGGATCCAATGTAAAAACTCTCCCCTGCGGATCTTTGCTCGAGGAAGACGCGACTCTAGCATTGCGCGTCGTGATTATCACTCTGCTGCCACGATTGTTGTTAGGCAATGCGAGTTTGATGACATCCCACACACCCATCTCCCACACATCATCGAGAACCACGAGGTATCTGCTTTCCAGAAGCAGATCTTTGATTCTCTGTATAAGATCGGTAGTTGACATATGTTTCACATCGTCAGGAACTGATTTCCTTATAGTATAGATTTGTTGAACCATGTCGCTGAAGAGCTCTGGCAAGTCCTCTTCGTTGAAAGAACGAGAAACAACGACCCAAACATAAGTCTTGAAATGTTTCTTCACTTCTGCATCCTTGTAAACTTGTTTCACCAATGTAGTCTTCCCTAGCCCTCCCATCCCGGACACTGGTATGACGTCACGCCCGGTACTTCCCTTCACAAGCCATGAGATGAGCTCCTTCTTCGGTTGATCGATCCCCACGAGATCATCTTCATCTTTTGCTAAGGCTTCGATCCTAGCACTTGCGCCCGAGGATGAGCCTGGCTCGACTATCCTCTCGTCTTTGTATCTCTGGTATTTCATGGAAATGCCCTTAACTCTGGTTTTGATGATTTGTATATCGGAAGCGATCCTATGGCGAGCTCTCAAGTTCTTGACGAAGCAAGAGATCTTTTTTCCATAACCATAGAGCCCGTGGCCGTGGTGATGGTGTGAGAGGCGGAGCATGAACTCATCAACCATGTCTTCCATGTCGTGAGCTGCTTCCCTTACTTGCTCAACCCATACTTTGATTTGAACGCCATGGCGGTGTCGGTCTTGGATTGAGTCTGCGACTCTGAGGAAGGCCTGCATGTGCTGTAGCTCGCCTCTTATGTCCTCGAATTCTCGCTGGACTCCTTCTAGGAGCTGCACCTTTTCTTGGACAAACGAGTCGAATATGTAGAGCTTGCGGAGTAGGAAGGTAACAGCAATTTCTGCCATTGTTTTGGACAGAGGAGATAGATTGATAAAGAAAATGTTGAAGAGGTGGTTTGTTTGATTCCTCTGTTTGGCTTTGCTATATATAGGGTTGGATTTGCTTGCCATGGAAGTCAAATGTAATTTACCTAGTAATTTCTTGGACAAAGGTGAAGCCAAATTGCAACGTGTAGTTTAGGTTCTAGTTGTTTTCAGTCTCCATTATCATGACAAAGAAGTGCACCATCAGATCATTTGTTTATCATTATATGTTTGATTTGTTCAAATTTAAGCAGCCTTGTGAATTTTGGTACTTTAAATCTTAAAAGTCCTAAACCATCTAAAAGTCTAGGTAGGTTGAGGTCCATACTTTGTTATTAAGATTGTTTTGTTGAAGAAAGCTCACGCGTAAACGATCTGTATGGAGGAGTGCCCCACATCGAAAGAATATAAAAGAAAATGATTATTTATAAAGACTAAGACCATATCAAACTAATAAAATTAACAGTTTAGTTATGAAAGCCTGATCCAATGTAAATGGTTTGTATGGATTTAGTACATATATAGAAGCCAAGTTGTACTATGGCCCACCATGCCATGACTTGATAAAATAGTCATTTGGAAAGCCTGCTCATTCTGTTTTCTTTGAACTTTCTTCTCAAGTTTTACTCATACCAATACCATACATGTCTAATTGTGCTCCGGGCCCTCTAAGGCCTATCACATGCACGAAATTTAAAAACGCATTTCTTCTGCAGCACGGAAACGAGCATATTCTCCATGTAATATCCGATGTATCAGTGCCGATAATCATTGTTTTATCCCCAAGAAATACAGGTTATAACGTCTCATTTGACCGTTCAAAGTTGTGGGTAACCTAACAGATTATCATTTGGTTTAAGAATGGAATTGTGTTCTTTTCTTAAATAAACTAAAGAAAACTTACAAATAAAAATAATAATTAGATTACTTAATTGATTGGAGCAGTATTGTAGTTAAACAAAACTTAAAGAAGGTTGCATAACAAACATAAATTAATTAGAATGCAAGAATATCTAGTGCTGCTTATAGCAAGTAAGACACTTTTTTTTTTGCAGCGATTTTGTTGAGTTTCGTCCATTCTAGACGTTGAGTCGTGGGGAAAGAGTCAACCAAAGTCTTTCTCCGGCTTAGGACGTGGAGCCAATTCTAAGCATCGGCGTAATTGTTTTGGTCCTCAACAATATTGCCACATGTCCAATCAGTCCTAACTAAAAGAATCGCTGCGACAACCATTCAATGGTCAAAGCTTTGGGGAATCAAATTACAAATGTATCCCGCTTCGTCGTTGTATTTGTGGCAAATATACTTGCGGGGCCAATGAAAAAATCTAGGCTATGAGAGAAGAGGAGCATGTATGTGATTTTTTGATGGGCTTGGGTGATGATTTCACTATTGTTCAATCATGGATTCTCAGTGTTTAACGTAGAGTTTTGATATAGTATAAGAACTAACTCAGTTCGGCCCATGACTCATCCATCACTTCTACCCTGTGGTCATCCGGTTTATATGCAGATATCTAATCCTAAACTTTTCTAGTAACTACTTAGAGAACAAAGTTGAAAGGTGCAACCGTGTGATCACAACAGTGATAGACAACACAATCAAGCCTAAAACAACAAGCACACAAGTCTGAGACCGCCTAGAAATATATATGTCCTATTCCCTATCCCAACACCAAGATATACAGCCGGGACAAATTCTTCAGGCATATCGAAGTGCTCGAGCTTTTTAAACATTGGTAGATGCTCCATTCCATATGGAACTTTCAGCAAGACTCTACAACGGTGGAGAATCAAGTTTTCAAGACAAGGCATTGCTCCCTCTTCCATCGTCACTGATCTCAACCTGTTTAGTTCATATAGCCCCGTAATCGTGAGCTTCACGACCCCGCCGGACCTGAAGCGTAAGTTCTCCACCTCAGAAACCTGCTGGAATTCAAGATGTACCAAGCTAGGCAGATCTTGGATCACTTCAAGTGGATCGCCCCTCAACTGGCTCGACTTCAACACTAACTTGGTCAGATTCGAGAGAGACGAGATCCATTGTGGTAGCATCTCTATATGCCCTGTCAAGTACAGCCTCTGTAGGCGTGGGGGAGGGAAAGACAAGGTGCTCAGGTCGATGATCTCGTTCTCAGCTGAAGTAACTGATAAAACGCGAAGTTTCGTTAGATTTTCAAGAGAATGACACAGAGCCGCCCCGTGCTCTCTTCTCAAATTTATAATGCCCAGTCTTCTGAGTTGAGTCAGCTTCCATAGCCCTTCCATCATGAGGTTGCTTCCTTCTATGAAACAAAGCTTCTGTAAGGATTCTAAGCATCCGATTTTTGCCAATGTCTTGAAACCAAACTTGGAGCTGAAGCGGCTAAAGGCCCTGACTTCATAGGGGTACACCAGCAGATGGTGGAGTTTCTTGAGCTCCTGGATCTCAGCAGGCAATTCTGTCACAAAGGTACCTTTCAAGTCCAATGTCTCGAGGTTTCGTAGCTTCTTGATGGTACCCGGAATTTCTCTTATCTTGGTATCCCTGAAGCTTAGATATTTGAGGTGAAAAAGCTTGACAACATCATCCGGAAACACCTCTAGTGGCGAACCTTGCAAGTCCAGAACAGTAAGCAACTCGAAACCATAAGTGGAGAAAACATTCATTTGGTTTACCGAATCGAATGTGACAAACGAGCGAAGTTTAGGGACAACCTGTCCTTCTCTTCTTCCATCATGCGAATTGTCTATGACTGATATGTGCCGGACGTTATGGGGCCACTCCACATCTTTTTTAGTTGTGGCTGCAAAGTTATGTTCTGCGGCCTTCAAAATGATGATCTCCCGCACAAGGTTGTGGATGCGACATGTTTTTACCCTTCCGTCACTTGTTACGTCTACCCTTTGGATCAGGCTTCTGTTGAGGAGTTCCTGGAGGTATTCCTCTGCGACTTCTTCGGGCGTCCTATGGTCGGCCCTGGTCACGGTCACGAAACCTTGAGCTGTCCACAACCGGACCAGTCTCGTACACTTTATGAGATGATCCATAGGGAAAATACTCGTGTACAGGAAACATGTTTTCAAGTGGGACGGCAAATCCTTGAAACTGAGGGACAACGCTTTGTTGGTAGCCTCTAGGCTCCGGTTCTCTTCCAAGTGGAGCACAAGGTTGTCCGAAATATTCTGCCATTCTGTTATCGCGCTCACATCTCTTGCACCCCAAATGCTACTGATTGCCTCGATCGCAAGAGGCAATCCTTCAAGTCTCCTCACGATGGGTCTGCAGATGTCTATCAGCTGAGGGGGACATTCGTTGTTCCGAAACGTCTTGCGACAGAAAAGAGACCAAGAATCATCTTCGGACAAAGGCCTTACATCGACAGCTCCACGATCATCTTTGCAAGAGGAAGCTGCTACATCCGCATTACGCGTGGTGATGATCAGTCTGCTGCCGTAATTGTTATCGGGGAAGGCAGATTTGATTCCATCCCACACATTTGTCTCCCAAATATCATCTAACACAACCAGGTACCGTTCTTGCACCAACAAGTTATATATCCGCACTATCAGCTCGTCGCTTTGCATGTCTTTTACATCCTCGGGCACGGGTTTCCTCGTGGCGTCGTAGATTTGCTGTACTATTTTAGTCAACACCTGTTCAAGAAAGCCCGTATTTTTTTTATTAGAAAGAAGGGAAATACTATATCGCAATAACCTCATGCTTATTATACGAAACCTCTGTTACTCTACTTACAACCTTTAATTGAAAAATGTTAGAGCACAAAACTATAACTAGACCTTTAACTATCAGTTTAACCTTTTTGTTCAGTTGGTTCTCTAATATAATATCAGAGCCTAGTTCCTCACAGATATCGTTTAAGCTTTTTATTCTCATTTGCCTCTAATGAGCCTCTTATCATATCTTATTTTTAAAACTGCGTGTTAAACCATAAAAATATAAGTGAACATTTAATTATCAACTTAAGTTTTTTTGTCGAGTTTTTCTAATAAGAAAAGCTCACATATAAAAAAGAGTGTGTAAACTGGATTACGAAAATTAATAAAGTTGATCATGTAATCGTGAAAAGCCAAACCCTACCTTTTCCATGTTAAAAGACTGAGAAACTTTCATCCAGACTTGAATCTTGAAATGTCTCTTCACCGCTTCGTCGTTGTAGACTTCCCTCACCATGATGCTTTTTCCCGACCCTCCCATTCCTAACACAGGAACTACAGCTGGGCTGCTACTCTTGCCCCACCATCCCAAGCCCAAGCCGAGCACAGGAACTACAACAGGCCAGGGACTGCCCTCCACCCTCCTGACTATGACAAATAAGTTAGGCTAGATTATTCGTGTGTTGAACGGTATTTTACAAGGAAGAGAATGGTAA
>JAYMSW010000607.1:0-21056 GCA_036897725.1 Erodium texanum | reverse complement strand
TGCTGCTGTCTACCACAACGGAAGCCAAGCCATGAGGTCTGTTTTTGAGCTTCTTGATAGAAAAACCGAGATTGACCCTGATGATCCTGATGCCATTCCTGCTCCTGATCGGTTACGTGGTGAAGTTGAGCTGAAGCATGTGGACTTCTCGTACCCGTCTAGGCCCGATATCTTGATCTTCCGGGACATGAATCTACGTGCCCGAGCTGGGAAGACTCTCGCACTTGTTGGCCCAAGCGGGTGTGGGAAGAGCTCGGTCATTGCTCTGCTCCAACGATTCTACGAGCCTGCCTCGGGCAGGGTCATGATCGACGGTAAAGATATCAGAAAGTACAACCTCAAGTCCTTGAGACAGCACATTGCAGTAGTCCAGCAAGAACCATGCCTCTTCGCCAACATCATCTACGAAAACATCGCTTACGGGCACGAATCAGCGACAGAATCCGAGATCATCGAGGCCGCTACATTAGCCAATGCCCACAAGTTCATCTCAGGATTGCCCGAGGGTTATAAGACGTTCGTGGGCGAGAGGGGAGTTCAGCTGTCCGGAGGCCAGAAGCAGAGGATCGCCATCGCCCGTGCCATCCTCAAGAACCCCAAGATCCTCCTCCTCGACGAGGCCACGAGCGCGCTCGATGCCGAGTCGGAAAGGGTCGTGCAGGACGCGTTGGATCGGGTCATGGTCGATAGGACGACGATTGTTGTCGCTCACCGGCTCACGACGATTAAGGGAGCTGATGTGATCGCGGTGGTGAAGAACGGTGAGGTTGCGGAGAAGGGGAGGCACGATGTGCTTATTAAGATGTGTGGAGCTTATGCGTCTTTGGTGGCACTTCACACGACTTAGGAACAGAGACATATTAGGTACATTTAATTGGTTAATTACTAGATATATATGTAGTTCTTGGATAGGAATGTTTGTGAGACGTTTTGGCTTTAGCTTCAATGATTTGAGCTCGATTACTTTTTTGTGTTTGTGATAAGACGAAGAGGGTTTTGTAGAAGCCCTTTTTATTACATGGAAACGAGGTCTTCCCCGTACGTTATCATCGTATCAGAGTGTGGATGATTGTTGTTCGATTTGTCTCGAAGATTTCGAGTTGGGATATGTATCTGCCAGCCTGATGCGTCGTCATTTCTTCCACCGTCATTGTATTCTCCGATGGCTATCTGCCAACAACACTTGCCCGTGCTGTCGCTTCAGTATTCCTCCAGTTCTCTTTAAGCTTCACATTCGCGTTCTCTCTTAAAAAAGTGTTAGCGATCTCACCTTCTTAAAGTCAGAAAAAGGTATAAGGTGAGTAATCATGAGTTGACCTAAAAAAAATATTTTTACTGTATTGTTTATGAATATTTGTAAGATAAACTTGTTCTTACTATATTTTTGTACTTGGAAGTCTAATTATGTTTGTGATTTTTCTACTCTATTGTAGTTGGGATCTTATCTAGTCGTTTTTTACCGAGCTAAAGGGATTGTGCCACGTGTAACATCAGCTTCATGCCAAGGTATCAACGATTTACAGATTATATTTCTACTATTGAATTCTTTCATAGCGAGTCTGATCACTCATTATTCATTTATAATCAGAGTTGTGATACATCATATATTTTACTTTATGTTGATGACATAATCTTGACTACTTCGAGTGAAGAACTCCGTCTTACTATTATGAAACTCCTGGCTTCAGAGTTTGCTATGAAGGATTTGAGGCAGTTGTCTTATTTTTAGGGCATTATTGTTACTAGACACTCTGGTGGTATGTTCTTGTCTGAACAGAAATATGCCGAAGGTTGTTTAGGAGTCCCACAACATGTGTTGACGTGGACCACACCGACAATGAGCACATGGTCGAGGAGTTCCCTCATGCGTTTTGGCTAGGAGATGAGGTACGTAGCACTGTCAATATTTACTTCGATTATCGATTAGGGCAAGGACTATCTTCCTAAGAATTAAATCATGCGTACAACATTTATGTGATTTAGAACTATTCGAGCCAGTTCACGTATAAAATTATTATTTTATAGTGTTTATTAATTTATCGAGTATAAATTTATGGAGGTTTTATTGTAGTTTGGTAATAAACCCTATATTACGAAAAAGCCCTTTACCCATCGAAACAGTGTAGCTGTGGGGATACCAAAATTACCAAAATAACCCTCACCACCCTAATCACACGTGATGGGCTGCAAACTAGTGGGAGAACATGGGTTGGGCCACCGGCCCAAACTTTTATTTGTAAGCCCAACGATGTGGGTGACTTGTCCAGCTTTCTCGCACCCACACGACCACGAGTAGTGTTTTGAATTCCATATTGTTTCTTCTATTTATTCTTTGGAGGTATTTGTTAATTATTTATTTAAGGGAAAATGCCATGAGACTTTGCTTAATTATAAACTTTTATCTCATGATTATATCCAATTTTAAAAACTATCCCGCCAACGAGATTGTGCCACGTGTAATACCAGCTTCAAGTAAAATCATCATGCCAAGTGTCAACCATATAGAGGACAAGAAAGGCCCACAGAACAACAACAATAACAAGACAACAAAAACATCCTTAAACAAGGCCTGCACTTATGTACTCACTTTGTTCTATAACAAATGATCCACAAGCAAAACATCATAAAACTAAACATGCCATATAAATAAATAAAAACAAGCAAATATCTTTCTCATTGGATCAACCAATCGCCCTCGAAGGGCAAAAAAGGAAAGAAAAAAGGCGAAACAACAACAAAGTACAATCGGCGAATTAAAGCCTTTAAATTGTTCTACTAGCAAGGGCTCTTGCACGTTATTATTTTCCCGGGAAAATCTCATTTGTCGCTTCAACGTATCACAAGCTTCTATAAACTACATGCTTCTTTTATGTCTCACAAGTTCTTCCATGCACTGTTTCTGCAAAAGAGGAAGAAGAAAATTGAGTTTCTTAGTTTGATTTTCTATCTGAGCGCAATGTGCTCATAACATCAAGGTTAATACATCCATTTCAGACAAGTTTCGTAAATTGCAAAGCGAAGAGGAATGCATATGAAAGAAGATATAAGCAAAAATGTCATGGTAATTTATCATTATTTACCATATAAATCTGCAGAAAAGAAAGAAATAAGAGGATAAATTGCAATATATATATATTATGCCTACTAAAGATGTCAGATGAGTGAAGATTAATGAACCATGTATCTATCCAAGAATTGCTCAAGGAAAAAAAAATCATCCTCCGACTTAGTAAAAAAAAAATCCATGAAACAAACAGAGAATGTATAGCCAAGTAATTTGATAAAAAGGTGAAACTTTATGTCTTAACATTTAGTTTATATTGATGTAAAATAGATATATTAGAACCTGAAATTATCTATTGGAGCCAACAAGAACTTCAAACAATCCACAGCAACCCTTCCATGAAGTTGCTTGAACTCGTCGTGGAGCCACCACAGGTAATTGATGCTACAGAAAGAACGGCAAAGGAAGAAAAAAAACGTCAACATTCATTTCAAAATAAATATGGAACCAAACAAAAAGGAAGAAGAATAGGGAAAAACCTCGTTCTCAGGGTATTGTGGAAGCTCGGAGTTTTTGGTATGTTCTGTACCATTGTGTGATGATGACACTACTTTAGGCAATGCCTCACCGTTCTTTGGTTTTGAGCCGACCTCAGAAGGTGAAGGCCCAGTAAGCCCATCAGACTTGGTCAACGACTTCTCGCCATTTTCTTCTGATACCGAGACAGCAACATCAGAAGCTATGGAAGTCTGAATAGAAACACATTCTTTCACATCAATCTCCTCCTCAACTGCTGCTTCCTCCTTTGGCTCAATCAGGTCTTTGGGCACCAAATCAGCAGAAGAAGAAGGTTCTTCCACAGCTTGATTGTGTGCTTCCTCTGTCACTTTCTTCTCATCCACCCGAGATTCGTCATCTGAAGGGTTGCTACTAGAACTACTCTCATCCTTAGAGACCTCCACAGCTGTTACTTTCTCTATTATCTGATTCACATGTTCAGACACCAACTCAGTAAGAGAAGGTTCTTCACCGTTCTCTTTCTTCTCATCCTCCCGAGACTCGTCATCTGAAGAGCTACTTCTAGAACTACTCTTCGATGATTGAACATGCTCGATACTGATGGTTTTGCTCTCAGCATCGCCCTGAGAACCCAATTCCTGAACAACTTCAACAACACCCTCACCATCCGAGCCTACTTTCCCTGAATCCTCCCCATTACCGACCCCTCCCTCCATGGACTTGCTCTCTGTGGAAAATGACCCTACAGCTGAAGGGTCTCTTTTATCGACCTCCTCACCTCCCACATCAAATGGACTTTGATTGTTATCTCGGTCCGTCGAGACAGGGCTACTCAATCCACTCCCATCACTGTCTTGGGTTTTCAACTCATCTATTCCTAACACCATTTTATCAATCAGTTCACAACTCCCACAAATCAAAATCAGCCAACATTAACAATTGCCCACAAAAACTAAACCATAAAAATCAAATCTTTCCAAGCACCCACAAAAATTAATCTACCAAAATCAAATCTTTACAAGCACCCACAAAAGCAAAACCCCCAAAACAACCCAAAACAGCAGATGGGCAATTCAAATCCTACCCCAAAAAAGAAAATCCCAAACCAAATCAAACAAAACAAAGCACAGTAGCAAAGAACCCACCAAGCAGAAATGACATATGAGCAAATCAGGAGATGCAAAAAGTGGGAAATAATTGAGTGACAGAGTAGAAAACTCAGATTGAGCCTCGTGGGTGTGCATGTGAGTGTCCCCAAAAGCGAAGAACACAAAAGTACCTGCAGTATTGTTGTTGGTGTTGTTGATGGTGGTGTGAGCTCCAGATTGCTTCTTTTTCTTGGCAGCTTTTCTCTTCTTAGCACCTGATGGCATGATTGGAGCCTCTTGGCCTTCGGTGGAGTCGCTGAGTAAGTAACCAAACCGAATATGGGCAACCAGATCGTGCTCTCGAAGAGACTGAGACTGTGCTTTTGAGAGTTCAAACTTCAAACTTGAAGGGAGGGTTTTTGTTTGCAGAGAGATTAGAAGAATATGATAAATAAACTACTGATGAGATGGGGGGCATATATTAATACTTGGATTTTCAGGCAAAATTGTTGAAGTGTTTTTTGGAGTTTCCATCAAATATTATTTTGCTTCCTTTTTCACCCGTTTGTCTTTGTTTGGACGTGTAACATGTCATTAAATCTTAGACAATTAAATTTATGATCGGATATTTAAATTAAAATTAAAATAATAATATAAAAATAATATCAGATTTTCACTTATCTGTATTTTGTCATGCAATTTTTTTAAAAAAATTTTGTAATCAAATAAATCCTGCAATCAACTGAATAAAATAAATTACAAATAACATAAACAATTAAAATAATAAAATTATTGTTCCTAACTTTGGTGACTAAAAGATAACCCCCCTACCTATTAGGTTAGTCTTGGGTTGAAAGTAATTAATTTGTGTTTCATATTTATAATTAAAAATAATTAATTCGATATTATATTAAAAGGTCTAGAATATTGGTATACAGAAACATTTATGGTTGTTTGACATATTGTACCTATAATTCAGGGAAGATTGCCAAGTTCTATTTATTATGGATGAGATGGGTCTACATTTTAGGGCTTTGTAATGGGAATTTATATGAATCAAGATAGAGAAAAAGAAGACAATGTCATGATTCGTGAGATAAGGACATGTGGGGCAAATTAACACTTGGAGAATGGTTGTAATCATCAATGGGAATTATGGACACAAGTTTGAAATTGAGTGGTGTTCAATTTGCCAAAATTTCAATCTTGAAATGATAGGATTAATGTGAACATGATCCATATATGGAGTGACTATTGAGCTGTGGATCCCACTACTAGAACCTTGGTTAAGATGGCTAACATTTTGAGTTATTTATTTATATAAATTAAAGTACATCTAAAACTAGACGTTTTTTGTTTATAAACAATAGATTACAACAAAATAAAATAACAAAAATTACTTTGATAAGTTTGTACTAATTATAATTTTCGTAAAAATTAGACGAAATCTTTATTTTTATGTATTTGTAACCGGAGTAAGTGAAGATTCATGTCATCGTTATTGTATTATGTTGACAATAAGAAAAAAAGATAATTTTGTATCCACCTAGAGAGGTAATGTGCTTTATTAATGCATAAAATTTGGGGGGAAATTGTTGTAATCTTTGATTTTAATGTAACCTGACGTTTTTGTTTTTAATTGAATCCTAGCATTTGACCTAATATCGTTTTCATCTTAAAAGTTCAGAAAAATGTTATGACTATCCTATAATTTTATACTATTTTTTAAAGATATAGTTTTATACTCTTTTTTTAATGGTCTCATTGAAATAATTTGTATTTTCTTATCTACAAGATGGCCAATGCCTATCTTTAATAGAAGACGACTGATGATTTTATATAGCTCTATTTTTCATATCCACGAAAAAACAGACAAAACCAAACATTTTTTTATATAAAATTGCTTGAAAAAAAAATATATAAGATTATTTTTTTTACGACTATTATAGGGAAAATTTCTGATTTATGGAGTTGTAAAGTCGAGATTTTGATGTTTTTTTTTTTTAAAAAAAAACTTTTATTATGCAATTAATTGCATATCAAGAATAATATACTAATGGGCCGCCGGAACTTAGGGACCACTATAAAGTAAACTGGGCTAAAGTCTTGACTGTTGAGGCCTTTCCGAGTAAGCCCAGATCAACTGATGTCAAAGAATCTCATCAAGGGTTCTCATCGAAAGTACATACGCCTGACCACACCTTATCACTACCACGAAATACGAAAAAATTCAAAACAAAAGTCGAAAATATGCAGATTAACTGCTGAAGACGCCAAGAACAAGAAGAAGCTACAGCTATCGAGCTACAGAGCCGAAGATATTCACTGTGTGACCCACAACTGATTCAGATCTGACTGATTCACAATCCAATCAAAACCCATAACCTCACACGGACACATCTCTCGCAATTTAAACCCTGGTTTGTAGTTTTCTGGAAGATCGAAGACCAAGACCCCCCACGCCATGGACGCTTTCAGGAAGCAAGCCAGCAGGCTCAGGGAACAGGTCGCCAAGCAGCAGCAGGTGATTTTACGGAATACCCATTTTCCTTTACTTACCAATTTGTCATATTTGTTGTTCAATTAAGTTAAAAAGATCTGTTTGGTTGGTGGGGAAGTGTGGGAATTGAGTAATGAAAATGGAAGTGGGAATGAGATGCTTTCTTCTGTTCAAAAACTCATTCAGTAGAGCTGAACTCTGGAAATTCGAAATTTTGGTTTCTTTTAATGATTTATGTAGAGTAAATGCTCTAATGATTTGTTCCTTTCTTTTCTGGTTCATCGGTACTGATAATAAGTAAACCCCTTTGTTGGTCTCGGCAGCAATGTGCCATAGGAGTTGATTTTAATTGCTTTGTTTGGTCAAAATGGAGAATTGTTGGTTTTTGTTGTTAGAGTTCAGCATATTTTCCTTTTTAAATGCTTTGTTTGGTCACAATGGGAGAATTTGTTGTTATTTTTAGAGTTTAGCATATTTTCGTCTACTAGTATTTGTGGCTGGTTTCTTGTCAATGACTATATTTAGTATCTGATGACTTGCATAGTCTGAGAAGGTGTGAATATCTCAAGTCCGTGTTAGATCGAAATGGAAACTTTAAGGTTCAATTAGGGGTACTTGTAATGTCAATCATTTGAGTAGGAGTGAATAATATAGTTTCAAATCCATCTTCTTCTCTCCTCTTACCATATGCTTCAATAAGAGCTCATGCTAAATAGTAGTGTGATTTCCTATTTTTGAAGATTTTCACGTAATTCTAATGAAGCACTAACCTGAGCACCAGAAGATGTTTCTTGTCATTGCAAATCAACATCACCTGATTTATATTATGCTTTCTTTGGTTTCAGGCTGTAATAAAGCAGTTAGGCGGGACTGGTTACGAGAGCTCTGATGTAATGGTTATTGATGAGGTTGAGATGCAGAGGCATCAACAGCTAGAAAAACTGTACAGATCTACACGTTCTGGGAAGGTAAGGGAATGCCAGAACTTTGGTAGTACTTTCTTCAAATGTAGTTATTAACTTTATGTGTTTGCTTTGTATACATTTGCATATTGAGATATGTAGTTGAAGCTTACACAATATTGTGATACCGGAGATTAGCATAGATTATTATTAGAGGACCAACTCAACTAAAAGCTCAAGCTGATAGTTGAAGCCTTGAAGGCCCAAATCCCAATTATGATTTTATACTCTTAACAATTATGAAGGATTGTAAGAGTAGCTGTAGGAAAAGATACAGATCTGAAGTGTGCTTCGATAATTTCAGCATCTATTCACACACTTGAGTGCATTCATAAACCTATATCATATATGATTAAAGAGTAGTTTAAGAATCTGAATGAAAAGAACTTGTACAAGGTGTGGTTGATATCATGGACATACTGTTGATGCAAATGCTAATTTATTCATTGGATTCAAGGTGGAAGTTGGATGCAGTTCTGATGCAAAATCATTTGTGCAATCATTACACACTTGAATATTCACCTTCTGTTTTTGCTCAGTCACTTTTCTTTCCAAAGTTGACGTGGTTAGATTAAGTTTTCATTACTTAACAACGGTAATATGAGATAGGCGTTCAGAAAATTATACTGGAGGTAGAAAGGGGAGGTGCACATTGCCTTAATTTTATCTATCTCATAAGTTTCAGAAACAAAAATATTGTCTAATGAAAAAGGAGAAAAAGATGTGAAGGTATTGAGTTGACCATTAGGAATTGTAGTATCTGCTTTATTAGTATGTTCTTTTTAATGCAAACTCCTTATCTCCATTTGATTCATTTTTATAATGTGTTTGATTTGAAGTTTAATGCAAACTCCTTATATCCATTTGATTCATTTTCATTATGTGTTTGATTTGATGTTTATTCATTTCTGTCTTCAGGAATTCCAGAGAGAAATTGTTAAAGCAGCAGAAACATTTACTGCCATAGGGTATAAGCATATTGAAACAGGTGAAGTATTTGATGATTTTTTTTGTCCTAAAGAAATATTTGGATGTGTTATGACATTCATTCTTCCGGTTAAACATATTTAGTGTGTAATGGTTCCTCCTTTCCTGCATGTAGCAATGATATTTTCTGGTAGTCAGGTACCAAACTGTCTGAGAGTTGCTGCAAATATGGAGCCGAAAACATCAGTGACAACGTTTTAGCCAAGGCTGCAGCTATATATGGTGATGCTCGTAAACATGTGGAAAAGGAGCAAGAGGACTACAATAAACTGTTATCTTCACAGGTTTGATTCTTTTATCTTTACAGATTCATTGCTAATGCTCACTTATGCTTTTACATTTCTGTGTATAATATCATAATTTTCTGAAAGAAAAAGGAAGAACGAACGGATAAATATTATCGATCTGAAGTGGCTAGATCATGCTTTGAGAAGTTTGAGTATATGTTGGTTGAGACAGTTGAGATATATTTCAACTTGAATCATTATGATGTTCATTTTTCATTTTTCAACTTGAGTGAGAAAATGTATGTCTTGAAGAGGCATCAGAATTATCAGCATATTCACAAGAACAGCTGTCAGTTAATCCTCTCAAACTCACAGTATTCTGATTTTCTCTAAACCCTATAATTAGCTCTCAACTTTTTTGAGACCCCGCCAAAACAACTAAGTTCTTGTTTTCTCTTGTTTAATAATAGGTTGCCCATGTATAGCTAAATTCCCAAATGAATTTCTGGAAGAAAAAAAATCACTTTGTTCAGTAATAAAATTTTGACAGAATGACAACCCCTAAATCTGTATTTTCAGGTTTTAGATCCTCTAAGAGCAATGATTGCTGGCGCTCCTTTAGAAGATGCTCGTCATCTTGCTCAACGTTATAGTCGAATGAGACAGGAAGCAGAGACACAGGTAATCAAAGATTACATCGCCTGCATCGTTAACATGTTACATAATTAGCCATTATATATTAATCCTTCCTCAATGTGAATACCTTTATATTTTCCTTTTGGGTATTGGCATGAAATCAAACAGGCAGCAGAGGTTAGCAGACGACAAGCACGAATAAGGGAAGCTCCAACTCCAGAAAATGTTGCGAAGCTGCATGCAGCTGAAGCAAAGATGCAAGAACTGAAAGCAAACATGGCAGTTCTGGGTAAAGAAGCCTCAGCTGCATTAGCTGCTGTTGAATCACAGCAGCAAAGGCTGACTTTTCAGAGGCTTGTCTCTATGGTCTGTGGTTATATCATCTGTAGTGTGCAATTTTATGTTTTGAATTATGTTAACAATGTTGAAGTGAATATTAATGCTTAAGCAATTGATTTTGAAGGTTGAAGGAGAGAAATCTTATCATTTGCGAGTAGCTGCTATTCTCGGGGAGGTTGAAGCTGAGGTAAGGTCTAGGACTTAGGGCTTTCAGAATAAAGTTAGCCCATTAGAGATATGAACTTTATGCATTCGCCTGAAATTTTTCTCAGATGGTCGTGGAGAAACAACAAAAAGAATCTGCTCCTCCTATGGTTCCAACAGAGAATGGCTCAGAGAAAACATCATACTTCCTTGCTGAGGTATGCTGATATGTCCCACATCTGAAGCTTCAAATGTCTTGTTTGCTAATTTCTTTGAGAAAATTAAGCTTTATTTTACCTTTAATACCAACATTGAGAAAAAAGAGTTCCCAAATGGTGTCTGATAATGACACAGGTCCAAGTAGTTTAGGAGTTGGCTTTATGGAACTCTAGTTATTGAATCCTTGGTTCATGTGCAACTTATTAGCATAGGAATCAAAATAATTGCATACTTCACCTACTAGGAGAAACATGCTATTACTCATAAATCTGCAGATAGGTTCCAAAATACTCTGCTACATCAATCTTAATTTATACCTCCCTATGTTCCAAAATAAATGCCCACTTTTTCTAAAAAAAACATTGCTCAAAAATGAGTGTTTAACCCACCTTTTTGGTAAGTTAGTTATGCATGAAGTACCACTAATATATCCCTGAAGTAAGTTAACTCCCTTTAGTTTGTTTAAAAACTAGGGTATGTGAGAAAAAGTCCATCACTGAACAGTACTTATTTTGGAATAGATGGAGTATTTCTTAAAATAAAAACACATCTCTCCTGAAATTAGTAGTATGAATAAATGTTTTATATCTCAAAGCTAGAACATAAAAATATAAATTTTTCTTACTCTTTGCAGGCAACACATAATTTCAGCGCCGAAACAGAGAAAGAACTGAGCTTGTCAAAGGGTGACTACGTTGTTGTAAGAAAAGTATGTTTTTTTTTTATCTCTTCATGTTGTATATTTCAACTGGTGCTTTTAATAGCTTAGGAGATCAGTAGAGGCGTTATTGAAAAACAAAAATGATTGTGAAAGAGATTGAAAAACAGCAATATCCCTAAAACACTTGTGACGGGATGTAAAAGTGGCATTTGCTAATGTGTACCCTATCATTAGAAAACTTCTGTTTATGTTGTTTATGTGAGCTGTAATTTGCTTAAACTGTCAACTCAGGTGAGCCCTACAGGCTGGTCGGAAGGAGAATGCAATGGTAAAGCTGGATGGTTCCCATCAGCATATGTGGAGAGGCGCCAGAGCATTCCCTCGAGTGATACTTAGAGTACACTCTTCCAAATTGTCGAGGAAGAAATGAAGTTTTTTGAACCTACATGATTATAGATGAGTGAAGAGAAGAAACATTGCCTTTCTTATGTCGATCCCAGTGTTTGGTTTTTTGAACTTAATTTCTAGGGAACTAGTTCTTCCAAATTCGTTTGTATATGCTTTCATTTTTGCACTCAAGATGATCAACATGTTTGCAAACATGAGCCCTTTTTTTTTTTTTTGTAATATTGAGTTTGTTGTACCAATCAATTCTTAAACATTGATAATTGAATCATTTTCTTGGGAGCATGATAAGTTTGCACGGAATTTAATGATTTTATTAGTAGATTAAGTTCTGTTACATGTTAAAACCATATTTATCTAAAATTTTGTGTAGATAAGTGGACGAATGAAGATGTTCATTAACTGACTATAAGGTTCACTTCTTTTAAATCTTAAATCCTAACCGAATATTTACAAATTAATTTAAATAGTTTTTTCTTTGCTCGGAAAAAGGGAATATTATTGAAAACAAAATCTGAAAATACAATACAATATCGGTCTAAAATTTATAGTAATATCAACTAATTACAACTGACATGGAATCGATAGATATTTTATTAACCACCTTCACTACATATCAACTACTTAAATAAGTTTTCTTTAAAAAATACTTAAAATAATTGCAAGTCTATATAATTATACGTATTCGAAGTATAAAATCAAACTCAACAACCTAATAAACAATAATATACATATGTTTCGACTATTCGAGAAGATAACATATATATATACAAGGATCGATTAAGAAAGATGATTACTTTTATTTATGATCGTGACAATTTTTCTTTATTAATTACTAGCAATCAGTTATATCTTAACAATATTTACAAATAAAGTATCAATCTCATATTACACAAAAGAGATTAATTACTAAAATCACTTAACATATTATAATCAGATCTTTCTTAGGACAAAAGAGAAAGGTAGACCAATCTATCCTCAAACTTTGTAAATGTGAAATCACACTAATAAAGTCTTACATTCAAAAACTTAAGTAAAATGATACGAATTTAAACATAATGATGACATTTATAATCATGTTCTTACTCTTATTTACTGTTGGAATGAATATCCATATGAATTTGATGCAATAATTTATCTTGTGAAATCAATCAAGCAAAAAGTGGAAAATGGAAATGATACTCTTCAACCTATTGATAGAAGCAAAATTTGATTGAACACATAAAGGTTGATTTGAGTTGCTTGACTGGCATGTCTCTATCATACAACGTGTATATTTGTTAAATAGTGGTTTCTATAATCATTAGTCTATCCAGCACTAAACTTATTGATAATAATTCACAAATTTGCACGTTTTGTTTCTTACTTGTGTTTAATTAAACCCAACAAACATGATATGATCACCACGTCAAATTGATTAGTCCGAGTAGTTTATTCATAATCAATCACGCTCAATCAACCAAATTAATCGACAAAATGGAACTGGTCATTTTGTGAACACACCAGCCCACCACGTGTCAAGATGCTAGCCCAATTGAAATTGGAGAGAAGTTCAAAGGCGTACAATTGGAATACATTAGTTACATATATTGTTTCTATTTAGGTTTGATATCTCCAAGTTTTTATTAGAAAGTTCTTTATTATTATGATTGGTGTTCTGTCATGAAAAAATATCTAGTTATCTAATTATTTATAAGTTTTTCTCGTGTCAGAGGAGTACGGTTATATATTGTGATTTTGGGGTTTAAATTTGAAAGTAATTTTATCATTCATAAAAATAAATAATAAACTAACCGATTTTGTTATAAGAAAAAATGAAAGTTGACATAGCTAAAAAGGTAACTTTAAAGGTACATGTAGTTAAGTGGAAACACACTAGTTAGGTTAATTAAAATAAGTAAATTCAAATGTTGGGAGTAGTTAAATGAAAACATGTTATAATTGAATGTAATATGATATAATTTACCCTAAAAACTAACTATGTGTAAAAGGAAAACAAAAAAAAAAGTAAGAATAAGAAAATAAGAATATTTTTCATAATCTATTAAAGACATATTTTTTTTAAAATTAAATCACAAAGCAAAATACTTATCAAAATTTAGCAACACATAAATATACTTTTCAATCTTGCTCGCACTAGTTTTAATATATCACACTATCATACTTCGAGAGGATGGTGAAATAATGTTTTATTTAACACATCAACATAATGACGTAAATATTTCACTATTTTGTTTCTCTTAGAGTATATATATATATAAACCCACATGGTAGTGAATCTTTAAATAAACAAACAATCGAGGAAAAAAGGTAAGAATATGGCAAGTACGAGCTCTGAATATCAAGTAGTGAGCCTTCAAGAGCTTGTGGAAAGAGAAGCCATTCTCGAAGTCCCACAACGCTACGCACGTCATGATACCGAACCTCGCCGCCCAGCCCACGAGGCAGTCCCAAGTATTGACATGAAGCAACTTACTACAGACGATGAACTCGAAAAGTTGTACTCGTCTTGCAAGCAATGGGGTCTTTTTCAGGTTTCGTGCAAAAAAAAACTTTATATATCAGCGCGATCGTGCACTGAATCGTCCTTTTTATAATATTGTGTGTACGTGTAGTTGGTGAACCATGGGGTAAGCTGTTCAGTGATGGAGACGATGAGGCATGAGATTGGAGAGTTCTTCAAGCTTCCGATGGAGGAGAAGATAAAGTATGGGATAAGGCCCGGCTTTGTAGAAGGATATGGACACGCGGTTTCAAGAACAGACGAGAAGCTTGATTGGGGAGATAGGTTTTACATCATCACCAATCCTCTTGAGAGGAGAAAGCCTCACCTCTTCCCCAAGCTCCCTTCATCCATGAGGTACTTCTCGTATAAAAGACAGTTCATTACACGAGACTTAAAAATATACGTTAATTATGATGATTATATATAGGGAGGCGTTTGAGGGTTACTTCTTGGAAGTACAAAAGGTGGCGATGACGGTGCTAGAAGTATTGGGAGTGCCGTTGAAGATGAGCAAGAGAGAGATCGTATGCAATCAGTGAGGATGACCTATTACCCGCCGTGCCCGCAGCCGGAGCGCGTGATGGGGCTAACTCCGCACTCCGACGCTTCCGGTATCACAATTCTTTTCCAGGTCAACGGCGTCGATGGCCTGCAAGTCAAGAAAGATGGAGAATGGATTCCTGTGAAGTTCCTTCAAGACGCACTTGCTGTTAATGTGGGAGATGTTCTAGAGGTTAGTCAATGTTAATTAATTATAATAATAATTAGTTGTCTATTATATATAATTATAGAGAGAGCTCTAATAATTATGATACGTGTATTTTTAGTTTATTCGTAAGTTTGTAACGAGTGATTTACACTGAAAAACTCTTTTATATATATATAATATATTTTAAAGTATGATTTTGTTTAACTAAACGCTCTATATAAAGCAAGTTGTGAAAGTAAAATTTTAATTTGTACGAGGGACCGATCTTAAGCCAACAAAAATTAATCCCATTATTCTAATTTATATTTATATCATGTTTCTACCAACCTTGGCAGATATTAAGCAACGGGCAATACAGTAGCGCGGAGCATAGGGCAACGGTAAATTCAGAGAAAGAAAGAATCTCCATGGCTATGTTCTTCAACCCTAAATTTGAGGCAGTGGTTGGACCGGCGATGCATATGATAAACCCTAAAAACCCAGCGTTGTTCAAGAGGATTGGGATGGAGGATTATGTCAAGTGTTTCTTCTCCCGTAGGCTCAGTGGCAAGACGTTTTTGGAGCATATGAGGATCAACAACAGGGAAGAAGACGTAAATGAAGATTGATCATAATATGTATATATGGTTTGCAAGGCAATGGTTTGGGGTATTATATATTACTATTGCATATTTGATTTTAGGCGACACGTCAAAACGTCACCTATAAATTAGGTAATTTTTTATGTCGTCTAACAGATATTGCTATAGCCCTGTAATGTATAATCTTGAGCAACATTTGTGTAAAACAGTCTTTTCAGTGGGGGGAGTGCTATAAAAAAATATATTCGTAATAGTAATTAATAACATAAATGATGCAGAATAATACATCTTACTTATTCTTTTTCATTATTTGTAAGTATTATTTACATATTTGAATTGTATTCAGACATGAATCAAAATATGAATGCATGCTTCGGAATATTCATCTTCCCCCATGTGGTCTTTTGGATTCTAATTCTCGATCTTCTCCTTATTTTCCATTTGTATCCAGATGTAATGCATTGCTTTCCATTTGGGTCTGCTCTCCATCGACCATCATCAAATCTCTCTTTGAATAAGGATATGACAGGCTGAATCTCCCTCTGATGCCACGATACTTGGGGTACAAGGTCTCCCTCCCATAGATCATTTCCTTTTATGTAATACCCATGAACTCACCTAACTATTAGATTATCTGTTTTTCGAGTCAGGTCCCACACGAACTTAGCTATTACAACTTCATTCCATTTCTGAATATTGTGGATTACTAGACCTCCATCTCTTTTAGCAGAACATACCATATCCTAATCGACTAAAGGCATTACTTTTCTTTTCTCACTCTTTTCCCAGAGATTGCTTCTGCATATATGCTCAATTTGTTGACTTAAACATTTCGGAAGGATATATATCGGCGGCCAATGCTTATGCACAGCCATCAACATAGTTTTAACAAGTTGCACTCTCTGCATATGATAACAACTTCCCCAACCAACATGTGATATGAGCATTGACTTTATCTATAATCATTTGACAGTTCAACTTACTCCATTTAAAAAGGGAGATAGGCACACCCAAATACCTCATTGGAAACTCACCTTCTACTAGCCCTATGCTTCTCAAAATGCAACTTCTATCATTCTCAAATACCCCACCAAAGTGGACGTGAGATTTTTGAGGATTCGTCTCCAGCCCCGATACATCTATGAAATGTCTCAAACCTCCCAAAATCGAATCCACCGAAACTCTATTGGCTTTGCTAAAAGAGCATCAAATCATTGATTTGGATATCACATATTTATTATCATTCCTTCAGATCACAAACACGCTTTTCCAAACTTACATCCAAACGTGCAAGTTCAGCAGTCCATTCCTACACCTAGGATATTTTTGCACCTCCGGTAAGAAAAAATTTCGAATCTTTTTCACAATGAAACTTGCACATTGTACAAATATCAAACCCGACCCGTCTTCTTGACCTTTTCTTGATATGTTGCAAGAAAGTACCGGTTTCCATGATCTTCAATGCACACAAAAATGACTACTTCTCTGTTCTCTCCAGCTTTTGCCAATCTCATTCATGCAAGTTGACTTAATAGGGGCTGCTCTCTTGAGTCTTCTCCGTATTTGCTAAAATAGTAGTACAACATCAACTGAAGGATCCCAAGAGCCGTTCCAATTCCATTTGGGAGCTGCAGCCACCGAATAAATTACAGTAGATTAATTAAGAGATAAAACGCTAGTTTCAAGTCATCTCCGTTCAAGTAAAGCACAAAGCAAAAGCAAAATCATTAACACGTCACTTACATAAATGAAAGGATCATGCTTCAGCATTCCATATGCAAAGAAAGAGAGGCTCATCAAGAAGGTTGAGAGTGAAAGATAGAACGGCATGTACTCAACACTCCTCATTTTGATCACCAAATTCTGCAAGATGCATTTTTTTTTTTTTGCAGAATTGTATGAGTTAGAAGAAATGCCAAAATATAAACCAAATGTATATATGCAAATGTTCCGATGCACTTACAATGACGAAAAGTGGTGAAGCAAACATGGAAATGAGAGAAGCAACACTCAAGTATCCTACGAATGTCTGCCTTGCAGAAGAGCGAAAAAAATACATGCTTGCAAAAACTATGGCAGCAAAGAGGGCAAAAACTGCCAACAAAAGACCCACAATCTTCAGCTGCAAGCAGATTAGTTGAGTATTAATATATAATATGCTAGTTAAGATCCCGTTTTCATCAATGCAGAGGAAAACTTGGAAGAATTAGTAATTACCTTTTTTGACCTTGCGGCGTATCTGATGAAAATGCACACGTAGATTAGTTGGAAAACAGCTCCAATTGAATTGACCGTAGCCACCAGTATGATACCAGGAGATACAACGGGCATTCCGTACCACAGACATATCAAGCAATTCAAAAAGGCATATATGTATGGAAGCTCTGAAAACTGTTCTGTGGACTCGTTTCTGATGATTCTCCGGAACGTGGGTCTAAAAGGATAAGAACAACCCAAGAAACAAGAATGAATAAGTTTCTTGAGAATCATCTCCTTCAAGTCATTCCATGAGAAAAAAAAGGTGCGGAGGGGGCTTACATTGGTGACACAAACAACACGAATGCAAAGAGGTTTCCTGAAATCAACAAATGGGTGTTAATGAAACATCCTTACTTGAAGTGGAGTGGATCTGGAGCTTGAAGAATCACATAATTAAGCACAATAAGCTTAAGAATGTATAAGGTAAAACTAAACTAAACAAAGGCAAAGCACCTTGAGATGCTCACATCATTACTTGTTTGATAAAACTTGCACCTTTTCAAAGACACAAACTATCCAGAGATGCTAATATTGCTGGATTTAGAGCATCATGAATATCCTGTACCATAATCAATGGCGCCGTTTAGGTTTTAGGACTCAAGATTCCCCCAAATCTTCAATAAGACTCTTACTACTACATTTTGTTATGACAAATTCAAATATTAAGTATGTACAGTATCCCCTTCTTTATGGTGGAGTTGTAGATAGTTTCATGAACAGTTAGCTTCAATGGGTGTCTCCCAAATCTCATCTGGGAGACAAGAGTTGAGAATCAGAAAAGTAACCCATGTCTTGTAAAAGCAAGACACTTATTTCACCTAAAAATTGCTTATCTTTCCCCCCATCAAATGTAGATCAATTCATAAAACTACTATTCCAATCCTTCTTCCTCCAAGCTACCATACCAAAAGGAGTTTAATATCTTTCAATTCACAGAGCTATGAAGCCAAAACTAGAGAATGGCTTGGACCACATTCTTTAGAGAGAGAGAGGAAAGTCCAAGAAAGTTCAATTTTCTTCATAGCAGTTCATGGTCTGAATTGGAGGGGCCATATAAAAAAAAGTTCAAAAAAAAAGTTCTTGAAAGCAATAATCTGAACCTATAATGAAATGGGTAAGCAGGAAAATCAAACTTTATTGAAGGAGAAAGCATTAAAGAACAGATCAGAGACGGAGAAGATAAAAATGGTACCGGCAATTCCAGCTGCATCGGAGCAGAGAGAATAGGGAGAAGTTGAAACCGAAAACATCTCTCAAGCTGCTGCTGATGATATTGAGGTTCACTGATCAGTTGATTCAATTCAATTTCAGAAACAAAAATATCTTCTTTTTCCTATTATTTTTCTGGAACTCTGTACATAAATTCTGCATAAAGAGGCTTCTAATCGAGTATTTAAAAGGTCCCACTTCTTTTTCCAGGTCATTGCAAAATATTGGGACGAAACGGAGCCCAAAATTACAGATCGAGCTTGAAATATTTGGTGAAAAGAATATAAATATCACTAACTCAAAACAATTAAATTAATAGTAATAAAATTAATTATATTTCTTTGACTTCATATTTTGACACCCATTTTCTTAAATTTCTAAGTTTTATGTGTTCTATCTTTAATCGATTCACTTTAGCATATCAAAATAAGAATCAGATCACTATGTCATCGAGTATATTAAGAGATTATCAGACCCTTAATCCTAAACACAAGCCCCGTGTACCATTCCTAATTTATGTCATTGATTATATTAAGAAATTACCAGACTATTAAGTCCTAACACACAACCTCGTGTGACATTCCTAATTTTGGAGATCAATACAAATAAATATGTGTGGATGGGCTTGAAGTGGGACCTACAATGCCACCTGCCACAAAAGAAAATGTCCATTTATAGTGATATGGATAAGTAAAATAAAATATAACAAATGAAAGCATTGTCGTTTACCAAATTAATACCATTAATGAAGATTAATATTCAACGGCTTTTCTTGTTCACATTTCAAATGAGCATTCTCCATGCGCTAGCAATTCATTCATAATTATAAAAAAAAATCAACTACTTAAATATGGGATTACAAATATTTTATAAGCAAATTGCTACTATTTTTACATTATCTATAGCTTGGTCATTGGGTTAGGCTTCAAGTATGCAGAATATTACAGATGTCCCCCAAAAAGTCTTTGACCCGAAAAAAAATTATGGAATCAACTAACATAGACCTGAAAAAAAAATTATGAAAAAAGTTAGCTCGAAAAATAATCAAAATTAGGATGGAAGTACGAGATAAATTGAAATAAGTTGGTATGTCTTCTTCTTAGGATCAGAATAGAACATACTTAAAATATTTGAAAATTTAATTGTAACAAAGAAAATTATGTTGTGATATAAAACAGGACTAAGTACTATTAAATACTATTAACGAGCGAAGAGGTTATACGGTTGTAGAGATATGGTTTAGGTGACTAAATATAATGGTGTTGGATTGCAAAGAAAACTTAAAAGGGGAAATGATATACTATCCTACTAGCATACGGTTTGTGTGAGAAAATAGAAACACAAGACTGGAGAACACATTCATGTGTATTAAGTAGTATCTAAATCAATACATGGGTTGCCTATTTATAGGGAAGACAACAAACATTTACACAATATAATATTATTAATATGAATACACATTCATGTATTTGCAATTAATAAAGACATGACCATTAAGCAAAAGAGTTTATCTTCATTTCTTGAGCCATTCAATAGATGGTGGGCTATCATGTTATAACACTCCTCCATTGTACCATCATTCACAGATCTGCGTGTGCCTTTAGTTGCCTCATTAAAAACCTTTTTAAGAAAACCCGGTGGGACAAAACCTGAATAAGGGAAAAAGAGTGCAACGCACGATTGTTGCTCCCCCTGATAGCTGACAAAGTTATTTTGGTTGCTTGTTCAATCGACGCATACCGATTTTATATACTAGCTTCTCAAAAGTGGAAGTTGGCAAAGCTTTAGTGGATAAATCAGCAAGATTCTCACTTGAGCGGATTTGCTTGGCATCTATCTCATTACTCTTCTGGAGTTCATGAGTATAAAAGAATTTCGGAGAGATGTGTTTGATTCTATCTCCTTTGATGTATCCCTCTCTGATCTGAGCGATACAAGTTGCATTATCCTCATATATCGTGGTAGGAGAGCTTGCTAAGGGAATGCCAATTTCGCTTCGGATATGATCAATAATTGATCACAAGAACACACACTCTCGACTAGGCTCATGCAGCGCCAACATTTCTGAATAGTTGGAGGATGTCGCAACCAAAGTCTACTT
>JAYMSW010000606.1:0-21058 GCA_036897725.1 Erodium texanum | reverse complement strand
GAATATATCGTCAAATTGATCATCATCGAAGCTGGTGTGGTTGTTGTCACCTTCCAAATCATCACCACCACCACCTTCCAATGGCGATATAGTGGTATCAGCGTTGCAACAACATGAACTCGACGAACCGTGTCTCAACTGTGATCGGGATTGTGGGAGGAGGAACTTCGTAGAAGCTGTGGAGCTCCTAATCGAGGAAGAGGAAGGGCTAGGATTTGCTAATCGAATGAGTCTTGAAGCAGATGGATTGTTCAGGAAGAGAGATGAGTCAGAGGCTGCGAAGAAGACGCTCGTCATTTCTCTGCTTCCTCTTAATTCAGAGCACCCAGACATCAGCCCAGCCGTCACCACGCATTTTGTATTTTCCACTTGTGTGGACCATGAAGCAGCAGCAGATCGTACCAGATCAAGTCCGTTAGTTTTTTTTTCGCGGGAGCCCAACTAAAGAATTATAAAACTTATATAATACATGGTGATTGCAATAATCCCTTAGAGCATTTATGGTGGTTGAATTTTCGTCGTTATTATCGATTTAGATGGAAAGTCCACTCAAGCTACTATTCAGAGTTTTATCGTAGGTTATGGTGGATTTCGGGGTCCAAAACAGTAGAAACATTGAAGTGCCATAGAGAAGCTACAACAGACAGTCGGTATATTCCGTAGGTAGTTGGCTATGCATGGCCAAATTTCGAAAAAACATTAAGATTTTTATTTTTAATCGAATCAATATGTTAATTAAATTCACTCCCACCTCTTTATACCATCAAAAAGTTCCCACGAATTAACCGTGAAGAGGGGCGTCACGATTGGACCTAAGTCCTGAACGTGGAACCCGAAACTGTACAGCAATACCAAGTTGGGGAGGGAGTGGTACCAAACTACCAACCTCAACTGGAGCCGAAGAGTAAAATGAATGGAATTGAGAAAGTCCACGTATTACTAATTAGTTAGTCCAATTCAGTTCACACCAGACCAGTCACGCTGCCATTATAAGCTCTGGAAAAAAAAGAAAGAAAAAATCAATTCGAGAACAGCAGGCGATTTGATCCGTTGTACCAAGTATAATCGTCGAATTTGAAGAAATGGGATCGTCTGTTAGCAGTAGGGATTTACAGCGGCTCTTCAATGGAGTTTCTCTGATCGCCACAGAGATTCTGAAGCGTTCACAAATCTCCGTCCTCTCCCACGACGGAGACGTCCTGTCCCTCGTCAGGACAGCACTGGCCTCCGCCACCGACCTTTCCGGCATCACCAAAGGCGATCCTCGCCCTCTCGATGTGAAGCCTACCTCTCCCTCCCGTTCCGGTTCCAAACAGTCGGTGGTCTATTTTGCCGAATCCACTTCCGATAATGTCTCTCCTCTTCGACCGGAACAACAATCCACATCGTCCGCCTCCGTCGCCGCCAGCAGTGATGGTAATGCGATGGGTGAGCGAGACCAAGGTGCATCGCCTGTTGGTAGTGCCGCCGTCAGCGATTCGGGCTCTCAGGCTTCGGAGGTTGCTCTTCCATCTGCAACTCCGACAACAACGACATCTGCAGCTCCGGTAACGAATGTTGCTTCTGCTGCCAAGGTAGCTTCGGCAGCATTGAAGAGACGGAAGCCCCGGGAGAGGAGAGTTCCTTCCACACCATTTACTCGAGCACTTGGGTACGTTTCTAATCATTTATTCATCGGTTTGTCCATTCGTGTATTGCATAGCTTCATATGGTATTAACGGGAATCAACCTTGTACTACATTTCAATGCTAATAGTGAGCAGTCTTAGGTTGCATTCTTTTCTGGATTGGAATACAGACTGAGTGAGAATATATCACTTGCTAATTAGTAATTACTCTGCAATGTGCTTCATTCCCATATTATATGTAGATAATGGAAATGAAGTGATGAAGAAAGGGACAAGAAGGAAAATAAGAACGCAGTTTTCATAATTTACACACCAAAGACCTTGTACTACACTGCAAAGTGCTAATAATAAAATCTTAGGCTGCATTTTGATGAGAATATAGAATGTCAGTGAGAATACAATTGGTACACTTGGAAATGGGTTTATTTCGGCAATACGATGGAGTGAGCACGAGGATAAGCACTCCTAGTCCCTAGAGCTTATTCCCATTCTCGATTCTCATCCTCATAAAAAGGATAATCCACACCTTGCCTTGGGATAGTTGGATAGATCATCACTGAGCTGATATGATCTGGTTTGGCGAAAGGTCAACTTTGTTAGTAACTTACTTACCTCCTTTAACTTTCAAAGGTTTGCTGGTCTAGGAGCTGGTCTTGCATGGGGGACAGTTCAGGAATCTGCCAAGAGGCTTGCCTTTGGTACTCAGAGCTCAGGGACCCAACAATCGGCTCTTTCTCCGTTCTTATCTGAAAGTAATGCTGAACGTTTGGCTCTTGCACTGTGTCGAATGCGTGGTGCTGCACTCAAGTTAGGGCAGATGTTGAGTATACAGGATGAATCCCTTGTACCTGCTCCGGTAATTTTATTTCTCTCTCATTGTATGGGTGATATGCACATAATTCTTATAGTGGCAGTCTGATTTTGTTGCAATTTCTATCTTATATTGTCCCGAATTTGTTTCTATTTGCCAAGATGTTAAGTTACTTGACAGTGAGTCTTAAGAGTAATAACTAACAAAAATTAGGCACACAATCTGGATAGCAACATAGGTGTTGAATAAACCCTGTATGTTAGAAACAGGGGCAATGCAAGGTGGCCATTGTTAATGGATTGGTACCATGTGGTGAGATTGCTACTTGCTCTCCCACAAAGCACTAAATGGCAAATTCTTGTATGAACATCTAGTGATTCTGTGACATGCTGACTAGGTAGTCTCCAATTCTAGGAAAATGATAACCAACATTGTAATTCTCATTGAAAGTGACAGCAAGAGTAGTGATCATGTCGAGCATATTCAGATCTAGGCAAGCAGCTGAGTTGGGGCCAGATTGGTACAGCTAAATCTTTTTGGAAGTTCTATCAAATACAAGTTACAGGAATAGTTGATATCAAAGGGTTGAAAACTATTTTAGTACTGTGTTATTTTAGCTGCTTTAGAGACCTTGCTGGTGGTGCTTGGAAAATTGTGAAAAGTCTGTGTTTGCTTTGAATTGGCAAATCAGATGATGCAGCGTAATAAGGCACCTAATAAACATGTCATACCAACTTTTTGACGTACTGGATGAGCAGGTCGAAGCACAACTTTACTTGTGGTTTGTTTTCTTTGTGATGTGATGTAATTTTCTCTGTCCCGACTGATGGCAGTGCCTACATAGGGTCACACAAACTGAGAGCATCGTTGGTCTCTTTGTCAACCATCTTTTCGAACACTGTTTTGTTTAGCCTTTGTTTACAGCTCATTTTATTTTTGTGTAGATCTTGGCTGCACTGGATATTGTCCGTCAAGGTGCAGATGTGATGCCAAGAAATCAACTTAATCAGGTTTTGGATGCTGAATTAGGTTCTGAGTGGACGTCAAAGCTACTTAGTTTTGATTATGAGCCACTGGCTTCTGCAAGTATTGGCCAGGTGATGCGCTATAGCTTAATCACTCAAATACATGCATCATGCATACTGTGGAGAATTTGTAGGATGGGCACTCCTATGGAATAGTTGACAGGGAAAGTTTTCCCCTCAGCAAAAGCTCAGAGGACTACTATATGAAAGATACTTATGTTCATTTACAAATCCTTTTACACAAATGGTTAGCAGTGGCCTCATTTTTTTTGAAAGAGGGTATTAGTAAAAAGTTCCTCTTGCATCTAGTTCTGGGTGCAAGTGCCATGGTTTTATATATATTTTCTCTTGTCGATAAGCCATGCTATGATCTTACATTATTTTAACAATTTTACTTCTAAACATCCAACTTACAGCTTTATCTCTCTAGTGAGTAGTTTTATAATAAGTCAGTTATTATCTAGTTTCCTTGTGTTCATATACTGATAAGAGTATTTTTATTTATTCCTCTTAGTTCTAAAATGATTTTAGGTGCACCGAGCTGTCACAAAAGATGGTTTGCAGGTTGCCATGAAAATTCAGTACCCTGGTGTTGCAGATAGCATCGAAAGTGATATCGAGAACGTAAAACGCCTCTTAGATTATACAAATCTAATACCAGAAGGACTATATGTTGACAGAGCTATGAAGGTACATGTGTGCATAAGCACTTGTACATGTATAACTTTTATTTATTTTCGCGGTTATTTGGTGCACTTTAAAACCACAATCTGCAGTGCATGCAGTTTCTTTTGTACTTGTATTCAATCCTACTCATCCACCTCACATTTCATATATTGGAGAGTCAAGCTGAAATGGATGAACTAATGTATGTAATCAACTGTATCTTCGAATGCTTCATTCAATTTCTCATAGGTGGCAAAAGAAGAGTTATCTCGGGAATGTGACTATGAGTTAGAGGCAACTAATCAGAAAAGGTTCCGTGATCTGCTGTTCGGTGAAAAAGGGTTTTATGTTCCCGTTGTCGTAGATGATACCTCAAGCAAAAGAGTCTTAACGACAGAATTTGTTAATGGTAATTATACTGTTTTTCGTCATACTCCGATCTGATGCTTAGACCAGTAGTTTATGCAGTGTCTATCCTTTGAAAGCTTCTCCTCTATGTGTTTTCATATATTGGGCTAAGCATATGTTGATAAACAAATAATCATCTTTTGTTACCTGTTTTATAAGTGTTAATCCCTCTCCCCCACAACACATTTCCATTTTCAGTCACGACAAGTTTCAGAAATATGTTAACATTCCTCAATGCAGTTTTTTTTTTTTTTGCTACTTTGAGGAAATCTTCGATCATTGTTATAGCCTAAAAGTATAATGTTCAGTGGTAATTCTTTGACTCCTTTCCATTATTAAGGCATCAGTGTAATATGCATTTTCATTTTAAAAGAGTTTGATATTCTTACTGTAGGAGTTCCAATTGATAAAGTGGCTTCACTAGACCAGGATACTCGCAACTATGTTGGCAAGAAGTTGCTGGAACTAACTTTAATGGAGCTTTTTGTTTTTCGCTTTATGCAGGCAAGTACTCTTCCACACTTACGTACCATTAATGATTTATATTGGTTTTATGTAAATAATTAAACACTTGACTACATTGTAGTTGGAAACTCTGGGCCATATTCCTGTAACTGACAATCCCTTGATTGGTTTAGCAGGTTTTAGAGCCTAAGTTGCTTTCCAGCAGTTAATTTTTCAGTTCCCATATTTGGCATTTTCTGTCTGTAAAAAGCTTCCAAATAAGATATTTTATTAAAAGGTTGCTCAGAAGTATTTCTCCCCCATTCTAAAATGAGTGTCCACTAAGATAATTTAACTCCCTTTAGCTTGTTAAAGCGCATAGGCTGTATAGGGGAAGTCCATCACTAATTAACGTATCCTTAATTTTTACGAAAATGCCAAGGTGGACACTTATTTTGGAAACGAGGAAGTTATTTATATTGTGGTTGTGCTAGACTTTGCTTGCCTTCGATATTCTTTCTCTTAAAGTTTTGCTTGTGAACTTATATTTTCTTGTTTTAGTGCAGACGGATCCTAATTGGAGTAATTTCTTGTTCGATGAGGATACAAAATCAATCAATCTCATAGACTTCGGAGCAGCTCGAGATTACCCTAAATTTTTTGTGGATAACTATTTAAGAATGGTTAGTTCTCTTCTTAGTTTTATCTAAACACAGTTATATCTTATGCTATCATCTGTGTCACTGTGTGCACCTAAGCTGAGGTTTATATAATTGGTTAAGTTAAACTTTTCATGATATTTCTCCAGATCAAATTGGTCTTTGACTGTGATTAGCCCATTAGGCCCATGAATCCTCGCCTGAAATAATCAAACTCTGACTGGTCTTGTGTTACTTTGGGATCAGGTCCTTGCCTGTGCAAATGGTGATGGAGACACAGTCATCGAGATGTCAAAGAGACTCGGGTTCCTTACCGGAGAGGAATCAGAAGTCATGTTAGATGCTCATGTTCAAGCCGGTTTCATTGTGGGGCTGCCGTTTTCAAAGCCTGGCGGGTATGACTTCGGGGCTGCCAATATAACTCAGAGCATTTCAAACCTGGGAGCAACAATGCTGAGGCACAGATTGACGCCTCCACCTGACGAAGCCTACAGTCTTCACCGGAAGCTTTCGGGGGCATTTTTGGCATGCATCAAACTTGGCGCAGTTGTGCCGTGCAGGGAACTGCTACTTGAAGTGTATGAGCGTTATCAGTTTAGTGAAGAAGGCTGTCAGGTTTTGTCTACCAGCTCTTTTTCTGGGTGAGGGTGACCTTATACTCGTCTTAGCATTGACTTTATTTATTCATTTGCTTGATTTACAATTCAACTTTGTTAGGTTGCTTTTATGCATTCTAGCCAGGCAAGAGGTATAGAATAACTACTGTTTCGAAGTGGGAGTGTGATTAATTATTATGTTTCATGGAATACAACGTTATATTCATAGGTATTTATAAGATTAAGTATAATATTTTGTAACTTAATTTTATTGAAGTATCGATAATATTGTTATTGGGACTTAAATCCAGGTTTTATGAATCCTGGGTATCGGTAATATTGTTGTTGGGTTTTAAACCCGGTTCTCGTGAATCCAAATTTAAGTGTTTGATCAATTGAACAAACAAACGATTTAGAATGGAATTATATTTTTTTTTGGAGAAGTCATTATGATCTTGATTTGTAAATCTATATTTAACTTTTGGTTAATCTATATCGATTAAGTTATTTTCATTCATATAATAATGATATGAAGTGCACATTATCCATAATAATGTCTAAGAAGTTGCTACTTCTACGGCAATTGATATAATTGCTACTTGCGTTTGGATCGGATCGGATCCGCGGACTTAGCCACGCCTAATCACGAGATTGAGCGGGAAGATACTGACCAGTTTAAATGGCTTGCTTAAAAGTAAAGTAACTTTTTTTTTTTCTTTCTGATTTTAATTAAATATTAAAATTCAAAATCCTATCAACTCGGAGTGTCAATAATATATGTCAAGTGATAAATATATTGTAATTATTATTTAGTAACTCAAATCTTCAAGTAGATCTAATCTTTAAATACAAATATCAAATTTGGATCTATTATATTGACTCAATAATTTGAGTATAAATTATTAATATAGTGTATTGATCGAATTTTTTCGCTGCCCAAGAAGCACTGTTTTTAATTATGACTAAGAAATTATATTCGGACAAGAGTCAAAAAGAGCTGAATATTTTGTCTTTCTCACGCTTTATTCTGCATCTTCTTCTTCCTTGAGAATGGCGAGAAGAAGAGCAGCGCCGAAGCAGCACCAGCTGGTGGTGGCGGCGATGGTGATTTGGTCCCTACGTTGCGTGATTGGGAACGAGGCTGACCGGAACAGATCCGAAGAAAGCTACTACTCCGGCACTAGCGATAGCAACTACAATGTGGAGATCAACGACGCCGTCACCGTCTCGTCGCCGCCTTCCTCCACCCCTAAACCCCTCACCGTTGGCTTAACTCTCATTCACGGAGCTGCTGCTAAAGGAGCTGGTCTGCTTCTCTTTTTCCCTCTATTTCTCTCTCATTCCGTTTATTTCTGTGTCGGTGGGTCTGGAAATGTATCATCCGCGTCCCGGAGTTTTCAATTTCTCTTCAATTCTTCGTTTCTGGTGTACTTTTGATTGATTTAGTTAACTAAATTAACAATGTCATGCCATTGCCGTGCCTCAGTCTGTCTTGATGGAACTTTACCTGGTTACCATCTTCACCGCGGCTTTGGATCTGGTGCCAAGAGCTGGCTCATCCAATTGGAGGTGCGTGCTATTCACTCCAGTATTTATTTGTATGTATGTATCTATTATATGTGTATGTATGTGTTCACTCCTCAATATGTAGAGTAACGTGTAGATCATTACTGTTCTTTCATGATGATGATGTGATGAGGAACTGAGATTTAACATTTCTGGAGGTGTTTTGATGATGATGATGATGCAGGGAGGAGGTTGGTGTAATACTATCAGGAGTTGTATTTACAGGAAAACAACTCGGCGTGGTTCATCTAAGTACATGGAAAACAAATTACCATTTACAGGGATATTGAGCAATAAAGCTGAGGAGAATCCAGGTTCTCTTCAAACCCATATACAGTAGTTACCATGTCTATGACTATAGCTTGTTTTTGCCCCCAAGTAGTGTTTTCTAATACCATTTTGGATTTGGATGGGTGGTTTCTTGTGTTGCAGATTTTTTTAACTGGAATAGAGTAAAGCTTCGTTACTGTGATGGGGCATCTTTCAGTGGGGACAGCCAAAATGAGGTTGGAGCATCTCCCCTTTACAAAATTAGTTCTGGAATATTGTAGATAGCCTTTTTCATTAAAATCAGTTCTGGAAGATTCAATGATCAGTTGAGTGTATTTTGTGGAATTCTTGTTAAGCCATCCAAAATCTTGTCTTGTTGGTTCTTTAGTATGGTGTCTCAGCTCAATTCATTTGAAGAATTACCAGATTTGTGCAGTGGCATAATTGGTTTTAGACAGTCTTTTAAAACATGAAGTAGAATTCAACTGTTCCCTTCTTGAACAACCATGCCCATGAGTTCCTGCTGTGAAATAGCAAGTGGCTGTGATTGGTGTAAGTATAGCTTTGGGGTGTTCTTAATACTCGCAACTGTGTTTACATCTATTTCCAGGCTGCTCAACTCTACTTTCGAGGTGAACGAATATGGTTAGCTGCTATGGAAGAGTTAATGTCATTAGGAATGAAGAACGCTGAGGAGGTATTGCATCTAATTAGCCTTTCTTTTATCCTTTCTGACTCGGTTTTAATTTCTCATTACCGCCTGATTGTAAACCAGACTCTTCTTTCTGGATGCTCTGCTGGGGGTTTAGCATCTATACTTCACTGTGACAAGTTCCGTGACTTATTTCCAGAAACTACCAAAGTGAAATGTCTGAGTGATGCTGGATTCTTCCTTGATGCGTAATATACAATTCTATTTCTTTTCAATCTCTCTTACTGATTCAGTCACTGTATTCTTAGATTGGGCAGTATAGAGTAATGGTTCCTTTTCTTTTTTGTATGATTTAATCGATTAAGTTTATTTTATGGATGGGTAGCATTGATGTATCTGGTGGGCGTACTTTGAGGAAGTTGTACGAAGGTGTTGTCAGCTTGCAGGTAGTGTTCATAGTTTTCTCTGTTGTTATGAACTAGTTGCCATGGAGAAGTATATGGTGTTAGCACATTGATTTTCAATTGTTTTCTGCTCACTTTGCTTGTAATGTGTATGCTTCTGATATTGAATAAATGCATGAAACTTTAGGAAGTGCAGAAGAACCTACCAAGTTCTTGTACCAGCAGCATGGATCCCACTTCAGTAATCTTCTCTCTTCTTTCAATTATTGCAAATCATTGCTTGAAAGAGAGCTAGTACTTACAAACATGTATTATCTCTTTCTCTCTCAGTGCTTCTTCCCTCAAAATTTGGTGGGGAACATTAAGACCCCACTTTTAATTCTCAATGCAGCCTATGATGCCTGGCAGGTAAGCAAATTTCATAATTTCTTCTTTTTTTGGGACTATTTGATGATAGGATACTACAGATTTCTCAGTTAACAAGCCACATGGAAGTTCTTACATTGTCCAAACAATTTGTTGTTGGGCCACACACACATTGGTTATTTTCGTTTCTGGAAAGCCAATGTCAAAATCAGTATCTTCCTTTCAGATAGTCACAACTGAGAACTGGACATATATAGTTCACATGACCTCAAAGACCAAGTTGATCCTGTCATTATTCCCGGATTATACTCTTGACCTTCTGAGTATTGAATTAAATCTCTTTTGTTTGTTTGTTCATCAGTTCCAATCTAGTTTAGCTCCACCATCAGCTGATCCTCATGGCTATTGGAATGAATGCAAATTAAACCATGCACATTGCAATTCGTCTCAGATTCAGTATTTGCAAGGTAATTTCTTTTCTTTTTCCATTATCTTCTCCAGTTCAGCATCAATGTATATAGCAAGAATCCCTACAAATATGTAACTTTTCCTTTTCTTTTCTATGCGACAGACTTCAGGGATCAAATGCTCAATGCCATAAAAGTCTTCTCAAATTCAGGTCAGAATGGACTACTCATCAATTCATGTTTTGCTCATTGCCAGTCTGAGAGGCAAGATACATGGTTTGCTGCTGATTCTCCTCTCATTGGGAACAAGGTATGCAATATTCTCTAACATATGCGGACCATTATGTTCATCACATATGTTGTCAAAATCAATCTCATATCAGGTCTGAACCACCCATTTTGGTTTAGAATGGTGGTTGTGAGAAAATGACAACGAAAAACAGGCAAGATCATCGATCCTATTCATTTTTTTACTGAGTTTGGTAACAGAGATGACATCCAGGATCCAGTAGATTAAGATCAAAGAATGTGAGATACCAAATATTGATTCAGAGGAGAGGAAAAATAGAAATTAATAGGAAAATTTCCATGTCATTATGAACCGAGCCAACAAGGCATTTTAGTGTCTGGAAGTTAACTTTTTAAGAGCAAATTTGGAGGCATGGTTTATTCTCTTGCTGCAGTTATCATTCTTAAAATAAACTTTGAAAATAAAATTTATCCCATGGTGATTATGCAGAGGATTGCAGAGTCAGTTGGAGATTGGTATTTTGAAAGATTAAGCGTTAAAGCTATTGACTGTGCTTACCCCTGCGACAACACCTGCCACAACCTGGTCTTCAAGTGAGTGAAAAATATATTTATTTTATCCTCAAGCCTTTAAACAGGTTTTATTCCTCTGCAGCTCTGCCATTTGTGAAAATCATTGTATTCATTTATTAGAAGAACAAGGCCACTATAGCAAGCATCATTTGTAATGATTTGGTATTGCCTTGAGTTTGCCATTGATATTCTTTTGGATTGGTGAAACTTGAAAACCCTTCAGGTCCATGTTCATGTTTGATGTAACTTCCAGTTTGTTCACTATTCTCTGTATCGACTACAAGGGTTCTGTTTTGTTTTGTTTTGTTTTAATTTCTTCTTCTTTTGCTTCTCATTGTTGCAACTGAAATCATGATGCAGAAGCGAGGGCTTACCTCCCAATCCCGATACCATAAGTGAGACGATCTCTTCTCAGTCAACAAGGTTCACACTTCCCGTCCTTAATCTACTAAGTGTCTCCTTGATGGTTTTAGCATGTCTCAGATGCACTACTGGGTTTCATTTTTTTTGGTAGAATTGACATTCCTGATTTTATTTAAACCTCTTCCCTCCAAAAAAAAAAAAAATGGTCTGCTTTCTTGTTAATTTTTGTCATTATATTATTAAATATGTCAGCTTTCATGCTAAAGCGTGAAGAGAGTATAAATGCAGTATGAAATGCTTGTTCAGGCCTTTTTGTTCTTCAAACAACCCAAAATGACTCAGAAACATACTCTATAGCGTAGTACATGTAAAGCTGTGAATAAATAAATAAAACATACTAAGTCACAGTGTAGTAGGACAGCTCTTGGGTTATTATGAAGTCAGTCAGGTCTATTCTATCTGTTCATGTGGGCCTATAGGTTGAGCAGAGCGATGGTCTGGAGGTTGAACTGAGTCCACTCGACAGCTTGACGGAGAGTGAGCAAGAGGGCTATGAGTAACAAATAGTACGGGAAATGTAACACAACTTAACACTAAATGTGAAGAAAAACTTTCAAAGGACCCTCTGAACTTGGTAGTAGTGTGATCTGTGTCCTCTTCATTAAACAAAAACTAGAAGAGACCAGACCAGAATCTATATGATGCAGCTTTGTTGTATGGTCATGGGTATATTGGAGAGTTAGGAGTAAAAGTCAAGTCCCTTCCGAGATGTGGATACGAGAGCCACTGCCTGTGCCCACACCTTGAGCCTAGCCTTCACATCTCGCGGGTCGTCTCCTAAATTTCAAACCCAAAACACTCTCAGACAAAGTCATACATATGAGAAAACATAGTACTACTATCTAAGCACAGCATATGAGCTAGCTAGTTACCAGGACTCAAGATGCGCCAGTTGGCTATAGGCAAATTGTTGCCACTGCTAGTGTCGGAATTGAGTCCCGGTCCTCCGGCAAGATTGACGGAGATGCAGGGCATGAGCTCGAACCCGAGATCGTAACATGCCTTGACTTCATCCAAATCCATACACAGTGATCTGACCCCTCCCTTTGGCTGAGCGATCACCATAACCCCACTCTCTCCGGCATGGCCCTTGTTGCCCTGCAGTTTTGGGTCCACCCCTCCCCGGCCCCGCCGCAGGGAGTAGCAACCTGCTTCCTTGACTGAAAACTCCTCGCCGGCATCGGACTTTTCCATGGAAAACAGAGACATGTGACTCTCCGTCCCATTACAGCCATGATCATAAGCACAAAAAGATAGCCTGGACATGCTATGCCGATGATGATCTTTACGGTAATCATCCTCTCCATCTTGCTGAATCATCAAACTCTGATGTGTTGAAGCCATTGATTTTAAATTTCTGAGCTTCAATTAAGAAAGCCTGTAGTTGTAGTGGTAGTGATAGTTTCAGCTATAGGTTCTGGCCACTCTATTTGATCGGATTAAGGTTGTGGTGGATCATCTAATGATCTTTTAACCCATATTTATACTAACTTATTACCTAACCTTTTCGTAAACTGGACACTTATTCCAGGTGTCAACCAATCCAGCAATTTTTATCTTTATTACTATTATTATACACTTGGTTGATGGAACGTTCTTGCCTTCCTTGAATCTTCATCTTTATAGTATAGTGATAATAATTGCTTGAGTGACAAAGATTTGATTTATATACAACAGATTTTGAATCTAGACTCGATTCAACAGATATAACTTTATCAATAGATTTGATTCCAGTCCACTTCAAACACTCATCCATTTTCTACTATTTTTCTCTAGCTGCCGCCACGTATAAATTAATAAATTTAAGAAATAGCAAAAATAAGCCAGCTGAACACGTGGCGCTTTTGGTTCAAAACGCGTTACGGATTGTTTTACTCTCACCTCTTTCTACCTACTAACTCCGTGTGGGGTTCATTTCACCTCCACTCCAGTGGCAAAATGGTAATTCTATTTAAATTAATAATGTTCTTTTCGCTTTCCCGGTTTTACGTAGAGCGGAGAGGAAAGAAGTTGATAATGACACAAAACATATGAGAATAATAACCTGCAGGTCACCGACTTGATGACATACGTGGTCGTTTTACAAATTTCGAGTTTTTTAACCGTTGCTTTTTTCACCAAATAACTTTGACTTGCATTTTCTTAAGAAACAAGTAAATGGTATTTTCACGGAATAATGGTTATAAAACATTTTGAAGGGTGTGTTTTACTCAAACTATTTATCAAATGTAAATGTCAGTAAATGTCAAACATGGCATTCACATATGGGATCATTTACAAGTAGGTACACACAGACTAGTCCACGAGCATTCTACTATTGACTTTAGTTGACCCTATGATCCAGTAGGGTTGTCTGTATCATCATCTATCATGTCCCATAATAATCTCACCCCTACACTTCTTTACATGTGTATTGCTGTCAAAGAAGATTACACTATAAGTAACACCACGTGGGACCCACGATACACAAAACTAGCGGCTATCCAGAGAGAACTTGGACTTCTACGGTTAAAAATTAAAGGTCCAGAAACAGTAGTGAGAAACTAAGACTGAAGTTTTAGGACATTGTCCCTACAAAGGAAAAAGACTTACTTGATTAAGATTTAAACATCTTTAGAACATTTCAGGTTCTGAAATGGCTCTGCGGAAATTCCCAGGTTCCTAGTTTGTAAGAGCTTTGTTCCAGTTTCAAATATCCCCTTTCAAGCATTCCCACATGACATGTTTCAGTTGGAGCATTTGTCCTCTAGCCAGCTGCAGTAAATTAGAATAACAAACAATATATTTAAACACATCTCCAAAATTCAATTCTTCATAAAAACCCATCTTGAAATATATTTAATATATGAAGAATATTCATAGTTTTCATATATTGGATATACAAGGCGGGATATTTAATGTATCCTTAAACCCAGTCTTCTCCCCGCCCTGAAATATCCCCATCTCAATCAAATCAAAGACATCAAATCTTCATTAGGTTCAAATATTTTGGCATCGCTAATTTTAAGCATACATTTGTATTTTCTACGTTCCTCATGATAATCAGAGGGCTGCTAGCATGTAGACACAAAATCCAGATCATGTTTGTATGGTCTCTAATGGAAGAAAGTAAAACCAACATAGAACCTGTTACAAAGAATAAATGCAGAATTTTTTTTTACCTTGTCTATGGCCATGATTCTCCTTTGGGCATCATTGAGTTGCATCTCAATTGCTTCATCCACTTGCAGAAGTAGCTTCCGATGTGATGCTCCTGCAATGTGCCAGAATGAAAATTAGCCAGGTTTTGAAATAACACTGAGTTTACATTCGAAATATTGAACAGTAAATTTCTAAAGTATGTTAAAATGCTCTTAGAAAATTTTGGAAGTTGAAACAAACTATGTAGCATTATCACCACAAAGTATTAGCACAATCATTCACCACTACATCCTACAAACGTAGGTGGTATCAAATCCAAAGAAGGGAAGTGGCATGTTTTACCCCTCACAGATTACTTAAGAAGTTTCACCAAATGAAGTACATCTTCTATGAATGTCAACTGGATTATATCATTTCTAGAATGCAAAATTAAGCTCAAGGAAATAGTTTGTTTCTATATGCTCGGGTAGAAGTTTAATAGCATAGATTTATGCAGTTTTAGGATAATATTTGCTCATGCACAGTGCAATGTAATTTATAGTAGAAATGCACAAATTAAAGTTGTCATACTTTGCTTCTCTGTAGTGCCCTTAAATTCTGTTTGATGTGCTTCCAACCCATCAAGTGTCTCTCTGCACCCCTGGAGATGCCGGTTAACCTCTTCCTTAAATGTTTCGTGTATCAGGTTCAGCTGTTCTTGTTGCTCTGCCATGAAACCAGTAATAAGAATACCAATGCTCAACCTTTAATGGAGAAAAAACAAACTGAATTCATCTCATAAAAGCAATGGCTATGACTCAATAGAAAGTAAATGCATACTATGGAGAACACTGACAATTATAAAAAGAAGCAAAACTATTTCAGGACGTGCCACATTAAACTCAAGACTTTAGATGAGCCCTTAGAAGCTGTATATAAGTGATGAATACAGTCACTGGAATTTTTATTGCACTTAAAGAGAAGTTAGCATTCCATTTAGTAATTCTCCAATAACATCATGGAATTAAACGTTTTACTCTATTTCGTGCTTTCTGATTTGGAAGAGCTGAATATGTAGTAATAGAATAGCATATTGTCCCAAATACAAAATTCTTAATATAAAATCTATGGTAAAAAGAAGTATTTTTTGGTTCAGATGTTCAGGCACAAGGTCTTCCCCTTTCTTTCAACCATTTTGAGGTATGCTAGATAAAGTGATAGTCAAGGTTTAGATATTGATAAGGGCTTTCTCATACATCTACTATAATCAATTGGCATCAACTGAGTTTACCTTGGAATTTTGTTTCCAATCGTCTTCTTTTAGATTTACTGACACTTGCCAGATTCTCTCTGAAACATCATCAAAACCACAGTTAAAAGTTTGTTCCTTAAACTGTGTAAACTGATGGTTTGAAGTACTTACATGTCAGTCTGAATCTGAGAATCAATGTTCTCTAGCTGCAAATGTATACCCTCAGCAACAGACATTAGGACTTCTGAGGATTTCTTACCGGCTGCAAATTTTATTTTTCTTTTAAGCCCTTTCAGTGCCCTTGCAAAAAGAGTTGCAGCCCTAAAACATTTTCAATGAAACCAAAATCAGCCAAATATGGAATTTATGATATAAAGATAACTTGCAAAACAGAGTAATGTTCTGCTGCTCTGGTTAGCAATGAGAAACCTTGCTAGTTCATCCTCTTGGGTCTGTTCTGGAGGTTCCTGCATCCAGTCACTTCCTGCAGCCGCTAATCAAATTGTACAGATCCAAGCAAATAAGTGTATAAATTAATAAAATAAAAAGGCTTGAAAATATTATAGTGAGATACTGAGATTAAGATTGATTTGTCAGTGAAGTTTTACCTTTTGGAGAGGGTGGCGTGGAACTCAATTCCTTAAATCTAATGTCTCCAAAGTCCAGGGGCCTTTTAATTGATTTAAGAGTGACCTTTGGTTTCACTGCAGTACCAGCAGCAGGAGAGAATGTCATTCTCTCCCTACATCCTGCATATGGCCATTAAATAAAGTTCACAAAAGTGAAGGAGAGGCTACATATGGTGGTGAACAACCCAATGAAAAATGCAGGTTGATTACAATTCCTGAATGCAGTATACAATTAATAAAACAGGTACCTTAATTATGAGGTACAATTAAACATAGAGATGTTCATCAATTGAAAATTTCTTGACATTAGTTAAGCATGAATATGAGGTACAAACTTGTGGCAAGATAGGCCTGATGGACATTAGACAAAGGTTCCTATTCACCATATCACCACCTAGACTTAGTAACTGTACACCTATTACAGGGAAAATTAAGAGTCCTAGAATATAACTTTGGACTAAGTTCATCTTTCAATTCATTTGGCAACTAAAGCAACACTATTACCAAAATGTGACAGGTTTTAAAAAGTTTGAATACTATATGGTATTAAACTTTCTATATCAGAAAATCAAACCATCACAACTAAATTAAATATATAACTATTCAAAAACTCAATATAAAGGGAAGATACTGAGAAGACTTAATGTTGTTTAAATAGATGACTTTTTAGAGCATTAACTCTCTGCTGCTCATTCATCTTAACTTAATACATTGTTATACATAGTTCAAAAGCAATCAGAATTATTACTGGGAGTAATAAATAATAAAAATTTTGATAAAATTGCACTTATTGCTTTTTGAAATAAATGTATGCAGTCAAATCTTCAATAATAGGCAAACCTTCTTCACATCTGTCGGAGTTTCCTTCTTCAAATGAGGATTCCGCCATCTGATCATCTGCAGTTTTATCTTCTGGAACAGATGCTGATTTCTTGCATGGAGAAGTTCTTGTTTCCTGCACATCCTCCTGGGAATTTCATAAGGAAAGGCAAAAAGAACAAAGGACTTCACTTAGAAACTATGTGTTAAAAAAAAAATCATACTGGGAAGTAATTACGGATACAGATAATTTCTTTTGTACATTTGATTCATAGCAATTTGGTTTTGAAGTCCACAAAGTTCTGAAGCTGGGGAAATTCCCTGCAGAAAGTTCTCTCTCTTCTAGTGCAGGACTACATACATCTTCTTCCATCTGGCTTGATTTAGGCACTGGGCTTGGGGAAGAGTTTGGTATGGGTGTCTTGATTCCAAATGTTGGACTTTGGAAATCAACTTCTGGCTCCACATCATTCTTTGATGTTGTATTTGCAGCGCATTCTGGTTCATCCTTGTTGCCTGGTAATTTTGGACTGTTAAGATCCCCTTGGTCTGTCTTGTTTACCATTGGTGAGTGATGGGATTTTTTTTCTTGGATATCATTCTCTGGTTGATACCAAGCACTATCACAAGGACAACTGCGGAATCTTTCAATTTTACCAAGTGAAGAACTTTTCTCATCATGTGCTGCCACTTCACTTGCAGAGGTTTTTTGTTGAACTTTACCTGCATTGTCCTTTTCAGGATAGCAAATCTTTCGCACACTAGTTCTCGAACTTTGTTTTTCATTCCTTTTCCTTGTAGACCTCGAGGAATCACCATTGTTATTATTATGTAGTCGACTAGACCATCCTTCAACGACAGGAAAGCTATTCTTCTCCTGCTGTTTCTGTTTGCAAATAGAGGATGCTTTGTCTTTTACTTTGTTCTGACATACTTTTGCCGGAGCTCTCTTTTGGCCCAAGGAACGAGTTACTGGTCTCCTGATGCTATGACTAGGATTTTCAGAATCGGTTTCAATTGTATCTGAGTTCTGTCCATGTTTGGCAACTGTTTCACTCACTCTACCAAGATTCTGTGTTGGTATTGAATGGTTCATATCAACCTTACGAGAATAAGATTGAGGGTCCTGATCTTTAGCTGAAGATGCATTTCCAAGTATCTCCAAGAGCTTCATTTTCAAGGTTCCACTACATCTGTTTTCTGTTTTATCTGTCATAGTGTCAGTCACAGCTTTGCCTGAAAAATAGACTTCCTTTGCAGCTGTGAATGTCAATTCCTCCACCCTGTCAGCAATTCCACCCCTCCCTTCCTTGCTCTTTTGTGCATCCCTGGCATACATCTTTTGCTTGCTTTGAACAGACTGCAAGACAGAGGTCCTGCTTGCAAAAAAATGAACTGAATGTGTTGCTAGCACATCTTCACCTCCTTGTTGCTTGTTCTGCCTCCCACTGCAAGATGGTATGCTGAAACCTTGTTTTGCACGAAGGGAATTCTCAGGGGCAGATTCTTTTTTGTAAGTGGATCTTGGAGTAATCCAAGGAGAACTTGCCTGTGCAGGGGCTTCAGTCTGTTTCCCTATTGTGTCAGCTGTGATTCCTTCCACCCTATTTTTAACCTTGATGGCATTTTCCTTAACAGATTTTACCCTCTCTTCATTTGGCATCACAACTTCATCCACTTTCGCAGCTCCAGGTCTTTTCTTTCCTGATGAGTCTGGCATCACACCAATAGACATCTTTCTAGATTGGCTTGATGGATGACAAATGCTTCCAGAGCTCCAACAGTCGCTCATTTTATCCTGGAACATATTTTGGAAAGCATTAGACATCAAAACTTTCCCAGAATTTTTATCTATTTGATGATAAATGTTGAGGTAAGAATACACTACCTATTTTGAACCATAAATGGATTCCAAACAAGACCCAGTAATATGTGAGCAGAAGCAACCTAGATGAATAAGCCACACACCCCACACACAAGTGACGATAAATGTTCATCAAACAAGACTGATAGTGGACATTGTTACAAGCTATCTATGTCCATGATCGTTTGAGAGGTGTACTACAGAAATGCATGTAATGTCATTACCACAATTATAATAAATGCAATAACCAATGCCATTTAAGGAAGTTATCATTTGCAAAAAAAAAAAAAAGCAGGATAGTTTGGATTTAACTAACACTTCCCATCTGTTGTAGATTATGAAGATCCTTGACATGAATACTTACATACTCTCTTGATCTATGTTGGGCAAAGCCCACCATTGCTGCAGGTCAATTGATAGATCCACGGAATCAACACTGCAGTTTTCACCTGTAAAGGCAATGAGGAACAGTTTAGAGGAAAAAGAAGAGCTATAAGTAACTTATGTCTAGAGCACGATTGACTGGGAAAATGTACAGAAATTTATCATTTGAAGCCCAAAAAGGAAACAAAAGCCTGGAACTCAGTTAACTGAATAAAAACAGCATCCACAGAACATAACATTGCAAATGCTTTTAGAACGCTGAACAACCAAACATGACGTTGAAGGAAACACGAAAACGTGATTGGGGCGTCTGATGAAAAGAGAATCAACTTACTAGCAGAGGCTAATTATACATCAAATCCACCAAATGTAATCAATCAAATCTGTGGAATCAAAACGCCCAAATGACCACCGCAATGTTCCAATAACCTAGATCAAGCTTTTCTGAACCAGAAAAAAAAAAAAAAAAAAAAAGGAGCTACCGCTCATCCAAAAACCACAACCGAGTAAAACAAATACGCAATGACCAGCAAAGTTTGAAAGGCGAACTCTGGAGCCTAGATCACATGAATTTTGAAGTACGGTTTTCACTGTGGATTGAAGATACAAGGAATCGACATGAAAACCCCTAAGTACACACATACATAGATATAATTGTGTACGTAGATAAGTGGAAGGAGGAGGTTACCTGGAGGACTGAAACCAGGAAATTGAGTCTCTGAGTGCGAATCCGATGCACGGAGAGAGAAGATGCCAGAGAACAGCTTCTTCGGTCGATCGGTGGCGGAAGGAGAAGGAAATGTCTGATTGGGACTCTGATTGCCCACAGAGATCGATCAGATGCGAGTACTACCGATTCACTTTCCTCTTCAGTTCCTCTCTCGGCACTTTCTTTGCCGATCAAACTCTACAGTACAGTTTCGAAACACAGAGTAAAAATGTAGGCGGGAAATTGAATATTGGGTACTTCTACCAAACTAAGCGGCATATGATATGGCAGCATATCGATACTGTTTTGCGAATTTCTCCTTTTTAGTCCCTAGAAACTACTTATTTGCATTTTGGGCGCTAGAAAACTTAATGTGTGCAAGCAATTAGGATTGTGCTTTCATAAATTGTTCGAGTTCAATTCTAAAAATACTCGGTTAAATGAGCTTGTTTTCACGTCATTTTATTTCATGTTAATTAATACATTTTTAAAATTATAATGTACCGTATACTTGAATTCCGTCAGGCTGCTGGTGTTGCTTAGATCTGGCGGTCAGTTTGGCCAGTTACAGACGAGCTTACAGAGTCGCTCGCCGCCCCCCGCCCTGCTCCTCCATGGCCGTCGACCGTCCGTAGCTTTAGCCGGCCTTCTAGTCTCGTCCTAGACATTGTCAGGTTTGTCATAGAGCATGTTCGGTCGTCGTGCCTCCCCGTCCCCGAGGCTTGCGCGAGTGCAGTAGATTAGCGTCTAGTTTTGTTTTGAAGTGTTTATGGTTTGAGCTATGTGAGGATTTGATTATGTAGTTTAGTTAATTAGGTGTCAGCTTTATCTGGTTTTCGTGCCAACTTTGTCTAGTATTGGTGCTAGCTTCGGCTGAATAATGGTACCAACTTTGACTGAGTCATAGGTGTGCATTTGCGACGCCTCAGGTCCTTACAGTTAGGTCTAGTCTGGTCCGTCAGGTCTAGGATTTATAAGGGTTGTCTGCCCTGTTTGATCAAAAGTCGGTATGTATATCAGTTGGTGATATATAAAATTGGCAGCTTTCCGTGTTAGATATTTTGTGCCCTAGGCCAATCTTTATCACACACACATTGTCATTTGTATGTTATGGCACTATTACAATCAATTGTGT
>JAYMSW010000605.1:0-21066 GCA_036897725.1 Erodium texanum | reverse complement strand
GTCAAGCATGAGTTCGACTCTTAAATAAATACTCTAGCTCGGATTCAACTTCACTCAACCTATTTGTTTGGTTTTGTCTACAAATACTCCATAAAAAAATATATGTTTTAAATGTTTTAAATTTATTAAATATATTATAAATTTAATTAAATATCAAACGTATCGGCTTAGAAAATCATCAACTTGTTGAAGCTTAAAAAAATACACTCGAATTCAACTTGTTTGTTAAAAGAAATTTTAACTAAAACTTTACTTGAACTTAATTATAATAAAGTTGAGTAGAGTATTAACGAATCAATTCAAACCGATTCGTTATGATTCGGGTATGTTATAAATTAAGAAGTGGAGGCTTTCAAAAAACAAAAAAGTGAAAGATTTATGATTTTTTTTATAAAAAAAATTGCAAATTTTCCTAGGAAAAAAAAGGAGTTGCTATCACATAATCGTGGTTCATATAGCGCCGAAACGCACACAGAGCTTCACAGACGAGACCGAGTTTCGAAGAAAATGGAGGCATGGAGGGGTTGGACCTTATCCCCACCGCCCTGGAAGCATTTCATCACCTTCTCCGCCGCGAGACGTGCCTCTTCTACTCTACTCCTCCGCTGCTGCGCCGCCACCTCCTCCCCCGCCAAGGCCGGTGGCCAGAATCGCCGCCTCTCCTCCTCCACTTCTACTTCCGACCGCGAAGCGGTTCGCGCCATTCGCCTTAAAAAGGTAATGCAATTGTTGCTTCTCTGTCAATTTGGTGAATTACCAATACTCGCATATTCACTGATTTAGATTTAAATCAGTGAAGTAACACTCGATTCTGGTTCTTAATCATATGCTTCTTAGTTTTGAGATAGGGTGGAAATTTTGTTAGAGTAGTGATTACCATGGGAATATTGCTTTCCTGGAAAATGCTGGTTAAGAAAATAGTTCACAAATTGGTATTTGTAGAGGAGATGATTACAGGATAAACAACTTTGACATATCTTGATGAGGCTGAACTATTTTATTGGTGATGGTGAGAGCGTATAATAGAGTTCTGAACCAATCAATTCGTGAGTTTTAGAAAATTTTATCCGTTTAAGCGTGGCTATTTTTCAGTATAATGTCGAATTAATGTGCTTTTTCTATAGGTGGAAGAACTGAGGAGCAAGGGATTTGAGCCGTATGCTTACAAATGGGATCGGACTCACACTGCCAAGCAGCTCCAAGAGATATATAGGGACTTAGGGAATGGTGAAGAGTTAGACACTGAGAGTGATCATGTATCTATATCAGGAAGAATTGTGGCCCGTAGAGCATTTGGGAAACTAGCCTTTTTGACTCTAAGGGATGATTCAGGAACGATACAGGTTAGTTTATTTGCGTGATAACTTGTTTCATATTTCTTCTTGTGATCTTGTAAGACCCTATCTGAAGTTAATTTATTTTCAGCTGTATTGTGCCAAGGAGAAGCTCTTAACTGATCTGTTTGAGCAGTTAAAGACACTTGTTGACATCGGTGATATACTTGGTGCAAGTGGCTCTCTAAAGCGTACAGAGAAAGGTGAGCTGTGCAGTTTTTAATTTAGATGCTAACATTAGTGCATGGTTGGTTGAAGGCTTGAAACTTGGGTTGCATTTTCTCTTTTATGTACCATACAGTTTGCCTGTGGAAGAAGTATATATCAAGGAATCAAAATACATTTGATCAGATATACTTGACTAAATCTCATTTATCCCTTCCCGAAATAAGTGTCTCGTTTCCATTGTAGTTAGTTAATTAGCCCTGGATTGCCAATCCTATTTAGTTATAGCAACTTGAGTAGTGCATACTGTAGACATATGACTACATTTGGGTTAAACTAAAACACTTGTTCTTGTTCTCTGCAAATTGCAAATGGGACGCATATTTGCAATGGAAGAGTAGTATAAAATACCAATCATTATTTGCAAATGCTGAGTATTATGACTATGAAGGGCGGAAAATCTGAATTGCTAATCCTTGCTAATAGGCACTCAGAAATACCGAGTTACATGCATATTGTTATTTGTTATCAAAATAACAAACTAAAAGCTTTGTTCTCTCAAGGGGATTACATGATCTGTGTTCTTGACTGTTGCTAATATTACTTCTAAGCTATATACTGTCACCTGTCCATTCAAAGCTTTGATTGATTCAGCCGTTTTCCTTGTCTGTTTTTCAGGGGAGTTATCTGTTTATGTGACTTCTTTTGCAATTCTTACAAAATCTCTACTCCCACTGCCAGATAAATATCATGGCCTGACAGATGTGGAGAAGCGCTACAGACAAAGGTGATTTGCTGTGTGATTAGAAGATTAAACAATTGATTTTCAGGAGATATTTACTGATCTAGGAAATTGGATAAAAAAATAGAATCTTGTATTAACATTAAAAGCAGAGTTAGTTGAAAGTGTCTTATGAGATATTCTTAGTCACTGTCACGGGCTAGCTTTTTATTGGATTTTCTTTTACTTCTAAATCTTCATAACTTAATACCATCATTTTTAGGTATGTTGATATGATTGCGAATCCTGAAGTAGCTGATGTATTCCGGAACAGAGCAAAGGTTGGTTTTGTTTCCTTCCTGCATCCCAACACTAAAAAACCCAGGAAAACAACTTGTAGGATATCTTCATTTTGAAAGAATATAATGAACTTACTAAAAATGTCATTGTCTCTCGGTGCTTTTAATGCGTGAATGCTCTGGATGGATATAATGTTCTTTTGTATGCTTATGGAACCAATCTTCTAATGATGTAATGCTATTTTACTTTTATTGTCTTTGGGCAGATTGTATCAGAGATACGCAAGACAGTGGAATCTCAAGGTTTTATTGAAGTTGAAACCCCAGTTCTTCAGGTTTGCTATTATCTTAATTCGATTCTTTTATTGGAATGTAGCACATGCTGTTTAGTAGAACCATGCAAGCACATGATCCTAGAACTGCAGTGCAGTAGCTGTGTTATTAATATGGTAACATTGGCTACTAGGATTTGATTATTTGTTGGGGTCAACAGTCGGATGTACTATTTCTGGTGTTTGTAAGACTAATTTAATTATCTCAGATTCTCAATAAATGTTTCTTTGAAAGAGTCTATACAATAGCATGTCATCTGCTACTTTTGTGCTGACTTTGCCAGTATAGGCTTGTCGTGTTCTTTTTGCATCATATTATAAATCTATGTGTCTTTTTATTTTTGTTTTATGATGGGGTTAGGAGCAGTGTCAAAAAAAGTTGAATGTACTGTAGCAAAATAGTGAACATACCCTGCTAGAAATACAAAAATTATTAGAAGCAATAGTAGCATAATAACACCTTCTATCTTGATACAACACCACCAGTCACATTTTATTGCAACAGCTTGCCAAAACTTTGGGGTTATCAACAAACAGTGATAAAGAAATTCTTTATGAGCATCAGTCATTTTTACCAAATAGATTAAAGTAGTATTGATTTCTCATTGTGAAAATGCTCTGGGTTTGTTTATTAAAAAGAATTTTGTAGTATACCTGTTGAGTTTTTTTCTTCTCATGAATGAGTATGCTATTTTGTTGTCTAAATTCTCCCTCTCTATCTCTCCAAATGCAACTTATGTTATAAATTCTGCCAGTACTGTTAGTATCTTCAACTGTTTACTAATTGATTTATTTATCTAGGGTGCAGCTGGTGGAGCAGAAGCCAGGCCGTTTATTACATACCATAATTCTCTAGGAAGGGATCTTTATTTGAGAATTGCAACTGAACTTCACTTGAAGAGAATGTTGGTGAGACACATATTTTAGTTTCTTTATTTTATTATAAGTTGTGATATATTTTGCTGATGCCTTAGTTACTATAGTACTGTTCATTAGTGAACTTTTAGGTTGTTTTTGAAGTAATTGTTAATCATGCTTCAAGGATTACATTAAGGTATTTGTGGCATGTTGAGGATTCCAGTTAGTTTAGCTAAAATTTTCATTTAGCTGACACCATGGTTTCGGGGAAATGATTAGTTATTGTTAGTCACGTTCCTTTTTGTTTCTCATTTTCCCTCTTTCAATTGCTACCTATTTGCTTCCCTTTTCTTCTTATGTCCACTTCTAACAATGTCAATGCCTTATACTTTGGAAGTGCACCTTACTATCTTGATACACCCTATCCTGAAGTTATCCCCATTCTAGAGTCATACCTTCATATTGTTTTCTACAAGTTTCATGGTAAGTTTTGAAATTATGTCTCACTGACATGCTTCATATGGCTTCTTTTCTGCCCGAACTCACTAAATATGTATACACTACCCTCGGACATGGTTGTTGGTGTCATGCAGCTGCTTTTAACAGTTTGATTCCTAATGTCTCCACGAATTTGTCATGTAGCTGATAAAATTGGTTTCTGAGAACATTTGCATGTACGTTGCATCTTAAGTGTTGCTATCTGAATCTGGATGATAGGTTGGCGGTTTCGAAAAAGTTTACGAGATTGGCCGGATATTCAGGAATGAAGGCCTCTCAACTCGCCATAATCCTGAGTTTACCACCATAGAGGTAATCTACTTATAGTATATTTGCTTGGCCCTGTACATGATTCCAACTTTTGATGGCAAAATCATCAGATGAGCTATTTTTCATTTCTACTTATTAAACTGTCAATATTATTGTGTATCAATTAGTCATTAGGTAGTCTAGAATCATAGGTTGATTTGATAATGTATTATTGAGATTGATTTTATATTGTTGTACAAATAGGGTATTGTCCATAGGAACCCTACACACAATTGTCTCAACGTTCCCATGTATCAGAGCTGGGTTCATTGAGCCTATGACCCATTTGTAATTATTACTTCTTTGACTTCTGTCCACTTACCCGTGTCTTTCCGATTCATACGGGTCCATGCATACAAACAATATCCAATACATGAGGGCCATGTTGTGTTTCTTTCCTTGTGTGCTTCCGGTCCAATAGAGTGGTCCATGTGTGAAAGAAAATCACCAATGCATGAGGGGTGAAAATTATCCGCTTGTTGAGTCCATTGATAAATAGCACGCAAGGGGAGTGTTAAATACCAGAAGTCCCACATTGCTCAAAGAATTAAAAAAGAAAGATACTTACAAAGGCAAAGGTCATACTCAGCTATTATGCTGACCTTTTAGTTGTAGAGCTCAAGATCTTAAATATAGCCTAGTAAATAGAACTGAACTAATTAGCATTTGTATTAGCTTGCTCTTTAGATGTACGAGGCATATTCGGACTATCAAAGCATGATGAACATGGCAGAGGAAATTATTACACGTTGTGCTCTTGCAGTTCATGATAAGCTTACTATTGATTACCAGGTAATGCACTTCTCCTTTTTAAGCTGCATTAGAATATCCTTTTTATTGCATTAAATGGAGTTACAGTGGGACTTAACTTTGGTGGATGCACCCTTCTTCGTTTTTAGTGGTTCTAGTTTTATTTTATTTTATAATATTTCAAGCTTTGAAATCTTGCACTTGGTGATAAATTTGGGTTTTGAAAACATTAGCTGTGGAAACATGATCTGCAGTGGAATGTAAGCTGTTAAATCTTCAACCACTGCACTTCTGTACTACATTTTGAACAATTATTACAACTGCTATAAATATGATCTTTATAGTTTTGATTAAAATACTATTATCACCTTTTGTTCTCTCTAGTCTTAAGTTCTTGCATGTGGTCATGAAAAGTGATGATGCTTCAGATTCTTAAAATTGTTATGAGACAATGCAATTGTCAATAACAGCTGTAATACATCAATTCAGGGGGTGGACATATGCCTAGAGCGGCCTTGGAGGAGGGAAACCATGCATAATCTTGTTAAAGAAGCCACCGGGATCGATTTTAAGGAGTTGGGAAATGATCTTGAAGTTGCTAAAGAAGTCACTCTGAAGACACTCGGATTTGACAATGATAGCAAGGATAATTTTTCCATCAGAGCTTGCCCATCTGTTGGCCACCTTGTTAATGAGGTTAGTCTGGTTTTGTTGATCCAGCAATCAGGGGGACCCTTTCACCATTCTATACAAGTAGGCTAAAATAGTTAGACCTTTCTCTTCTTTTCAACTTTCCTGTTATATGTGATTGCAAAAACAACCTGTGTGCATGTTTTAATTGCTTGGTTATAAATTTAGTTGAAGACCTTTTGCATTGCAAAATATGAAGGTCAAATTGAGACGTTTTTCTGATATGAAGATTATGTGTGCTTTCATTACGTGTCCTCTTTCGACAGCTGTGAACATATTTTTGACATTACCCATCCAGGTTTTTGAGATTGCAGTGGAACCAAAGCTCCTGCAACCTACATTTGTGTTGGACTATCCTATCGAGATATCTCCGCTTGCCAAACCACACAGAAGGTATTTGCAAATTGCCAACCGTTGTGGTTACATGTTGCTATGTTTTGTTTCCCACTGTATTCTCTAACTTCACTGAGATACCTAGGATTTTGGTGATTCCTGCAAATTTATGACTCCTAGCAATGGCATGATGTATTTATATATATATATATATGTGTGTGTGTGTGTGTGTTCTTTTTCATTTGTGATTACAGAGCTTGTTTGAGATTATAGTATGTGTGCAAGCATGGTTGCTCTCTTGAGTTCTACATATGATCAAATTGTCATTTCATGTACCTAATAATATCTTAAATTAGTTTCTGCTACATATTCTTCATCATCTTACTGTCAGCCATTCTGCATCAGGCATGAGGGCTTGACTGAGAGATTTGAACTTTTCATCTGCGGCCGTGAACTGGCTAATGCATTCTCAGAGCTGACAGATCCTATGGATCAGGTGAGTGGTGGCTTGATTTGCTATTTATTCTGCTTTTGCACACAGTACCTAGTCCAGTTATTTATTATGGTTTCCATGTCCTCAACTCTCGAGAAGAACAGGGAAATTTTAAAATCTCAAACATACTACAATGGCCTTCCTTTGAGGTTCTAGGAAATACCTCTTATTTGGGGAACACTAGGATTCGTTGATTAATTGTTACTTAAATCATAAAACTTATAATTTGAATAAACAGTATGATATCCTGGTCATGTGTGAAACCCATAAACTTGGAACTTTTACAGTTCTCCTTGGTCAAACTTGGAAACTGATATTTCCAGAATTAACATACCGATGGTGCGATATCACATCACATCCGTCCTCTATGCCGTTGAATTTACATTCATGAAATATATTGCACTGAGTTGAATTGGTGGCAGAGACAACGCTTGGAAGAGCAAGTGAAGCAGCATAATGAAAAGAGAGCAGCTGCTGATCCAAAAACAGATGGTGCAGAAGAGAAACGAAAGATCGATGAAGAAGACGATTCATATGAAGTAACTCTCGATGATGACTTCCTGACATCGTTGGAATACGGAATGCCTCCAGCTTCGGGAATGGTACGACCCTCCTTTTTGCATCCATTTTATTTGGTATTCGGTAGCTTGTGCAAGTAAAATGATCAGTTCTTGTTGTTGGAATAGCTGATTTTGCTTGAACTTTCATAGTGATTCCACTTACAATCATGTGGCATAACATATGAATTTGAATAAATTTGTTAAGAGAGAAAAAAATTATGACATATATTCCTCTGCGGGTAGTGTGAACTCAATTTTCACTCGAGCTATTTTTCTTAGTTTGTACTGCGTATTATTTTCACTAATATTCTTGCAACCCAATGTTCTCAATATTCAAGTGTAATTATAGCTCGACTTCAATATTCACCGAGGTAATGGTATATGCTAACTGAGACAGAAGAATTATAACTCAACTTCTATTTCTGGTATGGATCCTAATGTAAATATTTAATTTCTCAGGGACTTGGGATCGACAGGCTCGTGATGCTCTTGACGAACTCTGCCAGTATCCGAGATGTAATTGCTTTCCCAGTCCTCAAGACTCAGCAATAGTGCTGCCAACTAAAGTCTGGTCGAGAAGGTCAGCAAGATTTTCTTAGGTTTCCATAACCAAACTGTTCGGATATTTTGTCCTTGATGACAAGGATTCTTCTTGTAAGTTGGTTGATCGGATATTGAAGGTTGACCGAGATTTTTCATATTGTACGGCGAGGCATTATTTGCTTGGCAGAGATGGCTGATAATGTGTCCCGATTATTTTGTAGCACTTAAAGATGAGAATTAAGAACTCGTATACTTTGCCAAGATCAGATTTTAATCAAGGTATTTGTTCATTTGTTTCTTCTCTTTAAATGCGCTGAGCCCGAATACGACCTTTTAAGGCTTGGATATTTTTTATTTAATATTACTAAAATATGTATAGTAAAAATTTAACGAGTTAAGTTGAGTCGAATTGAATTATTTTTATTTAATAATGATTTATTATTTATAGTGAAAATTAGATGAGACCAACCAAATTTTGAGCTTATATAGCTCACCTAAATTTACCTATTTTTATTATTTACTTTCAAGTTTGACTCTAGTCTAATTATTTAAGCTTGTTCAAGCCCAAGTTTTGAATAATTTTTTTTAGTCGAACTAAATCACGATAAAAATTAGACTCGATTCAACTCAACTCATTTACACCCCTAATAGGGATATGTTCAAAAGCACAAAATAATTTATCGTTATTATAAGCTTATATAGCCCACCTAAATCTACCTATATATTATTTGTCATTGTATTTGACAAAGTGTAAACATGAATGTTCTGTCCTGGCGGAACTTGAAAAGATGAAAACGGTATAGTAAAACTAGAATAGGTAGCAAGGCAAAACTGTCTACTGATATATTTATTTGTGCTACAACCACCCAGTTGCATAATAACTCAATACAGTTCAAAGGAACGATGGCACAAATATAAATCCCGAGTTAAAAAATGCCCTACTCTCTCTCCCTCAAGCTAAATCCTACCAACACCAACGACCTGATTTACAAAACCATACTTCCTTGCTAGTGTGATCTTCTCCTCCAACCTGCAACATTATTCCCCACAACTCGACTGTGAGAGGTTTAGTAACCATAACCTGAGGAAGAAGAAAGCAAAAGATCACATTCAAGAACTTGGAGAGAAAAAGGATAATGAGAAGCAATGCGGTAATAATCAACAACCAAATACCTGAATTATCCATTGGGTTTCCAGCAGCCACCGACTCTGCCTCCTTGATCTCCACCACAACACAGTCTGACATCAAGAATGTTTTTGCTACTGAAGCAGCATGCTCCAGGCAACATCTCACCACCTGAAGAATTTAGATCAAGATTACCAGATATATCAAAAGAAATTGTTGAAGAGTCGGTTCTTAAATCATGAATCCACATAAAGATACTGGTAAGAACTCTAATAAAATAGTGACTTCTACTTGATGATGAGACTGACCTTGGTTGGGTCTATGATTCCAGCAGCCATTAAATCTTCATACTTTCCAGTTGAAGCATTGTATCCGAATTTCGGGTTGTCATTTGACAGAACCTGAAACAAACAAATATTCAAAATTTAATACCACAAGCAGCATACACTAAAACAAGGGAGACTACAGCATGTGATAGGGACAGTATTACCTTCTCGCTGACGACACTCCCATTAACCCCGGCATTCTTTGCAATTAACTTCAAAGGGTAGCTAAGAGATCTTTTAACAATGTCCGCTCCAACCTGCAACAATTAATACATTATTGTCATTTTTTAACCAAGGTCAGCGCCAACAAGTAGAGCCTAATGAAGCACACAACGGTACCTTTTCTTCGTCATTTTCAAGGCTTTCTTTGATAGCATCTACCTTTGATGCTAGTCTGATCAAAGCACATCCACCACCAACTACAATACCCTCTTGAACAGCTGCCTGAAAATCATTCAAATTGCTAAGTCTCTAGTTGTCTTGTTGAGTGTCTTGACAAGCAAGGTCATAAACAGCTATCCTACACAATTAGCATGAGTAAAATAGAAATGGTATAGATATATTACCTTCGTTGCATTAAGAGCATCTTCAACTCTCAGCTTCTTCTCCTTCAGTTCTGTCTCGGTTTGAGCTCCAACCTTTAAATGAAACCAGAATACAAGACACGTAAGACAAATTTTTCCTGAATACAAAAAATACAAACTTGAGAAAAATGATTACCTGTATCACTGCAACACCACCTGACAATTTTGCAATCCTTTCATTTAGTTTCTCTCTTTCATAGTCTTGCTCTGCATTCTGTATATAATGAAAATAAAATACAAATTAACCCCCAAATTTGTAAAATAATGCACATTAACCAATTTACAAAGGGAGGCAGAAGTTCAGACCTCAATAAGGTTTTTAATCTGTGCAACTCTCTTGTTAACTGCTTCTTGAGTATTGCCATCACCAACAATTGTGGTTGAGTCCTTGGTTAGCACAACCTTGGAAGCATGGCCAAGGACCTCCTTATCAGCTTTGTCTAGACTGAGTCCCACCTCTTCTCTGATAACAGTTCCTGTTCATCAATTGACAACAATCTCTCAGCATCAATGAAGTAGATTGCAGAAAAAAAAAAACATCCCCAAAAAGAACAATGACAGCAAAACATGGTGCATCTGTGGAAGGCAGAATCAATAAAGGAAATTTGATTTAAATTACCTCCAGTTAGAATCGCAATATCATCAAGGTATTGACTCTTGCGCTCCCCAAAACCAGGAGCTTTAAGTGCTGCAATCTTCAAGGCTCCTCTGAGCTTATTCACAACTAGAGTTGCCAAGGCTTCTTGCTCAATGTCTTCAGCAATGATCACAATAGGGTATCCGCCTCTGATGGCCTCTTCCAGAACATTGATAAGATCTCTTGCATTTGTTATCTTCTTATCAACAAGAAGAAGCTGCATAAATTAAAATCACTGATTAGAACACACGATGGCATGGAGCAAGTTGCACAGACCAACAAAGCATAATATAAAAGTACCTTGCAGTTTTCGAATTCAACAGCCATCTTCTCACTGTCAGTGACAAAGTATGGGGAGATATACCCACGATCAAATTGCATCCCCTCAACAACATAAAGATTATTTTCAGCACTTTTTCCCTCCTCAAGGGTTACCACTCCCTTTCTACCAACTTTACTCATGGCTTCAGCTATCATGGATCCAACTTCATGGTTATTTCCTGCACTAACAGCTGCAACATCTGCTAGTTCACTATCTTCAACCTGTTATTCCATTCAACTCTAGTCAAATCTCATCATCACCACATATCAATCCCCAAGATTAATCAAATCTGAGCAAGATAATTTCCTCTTACTTCTTTCGACATCAATTTAAGCTCAGCTACTAAAGCTTTCACAGTCTTCTCTATGCCCCGCGTGATAAGAACAGGGTTTGCCCCAGCTGCCACCACCTAAACCATTTAACCGATTTAATTATGTAGACTGTTGCATGGTGGTCAATTATACAGAAGAGTAGAACCACATGAATGAACACATACCTTGACACCTTCAGTTATAAGACCTTGCGCGAGAACAACAGAAGTTGTTGTTCCATCACCAGCCAGGTCATTAGTCTTAGCAGCCGCCTGTCTCACTAACTTGGCACCAATGTTCTCAACTGGATCTTCCAATTCAACCTAGAATAAACGTTAAACAATTCAAGTCAAAGACTACAAATATGATACGAACACAAACATAGGTAGATCACATTTGCCTAAATTAACAATGTATTGATAATAATTTTGTAACTAATGGTTTCCAGGGGAAATGCCTAAATAGCATGCTTCCACAGATCCAGTAAATTTAATTTTTATATTTTAGTTATAAAGTACAGAATATATTAAAAATCAACAGCCAGTTTTATGATAATAATTTTTTTTTGACTTATATAAAGCAACCTCACCTCTTTGGCTACAGTCACACCATCATTAACAATTTTAGGTGAGCCATACTTGCTCTCCAGAACTACATTCCTTCCCTTAGGACCTAGGGTGACCCCGACTAGATCTGCAAGCTTGTTCACACCATTCTGCAATGAAAGAGGAGGTTAGGTACTTATTTATGAGACGCTATTGCAATGAGAGTTAAATACAACAGATAAAAATTGTCGACAATTCTTAATCCTAAAACTCACTTGGAGCTTCTTGATAGCTGACCCATCTTTGTTGAAATACAAATCCTTCGCTGCGCTGATCTTAGGTGTGCGTGTTTTCCGCATCATCACATTCTGTCTCCTGCCAAACGAGATTGAGGGCGAGGAAGCAAAAGATGACAACTTATTTGAAGAAGCCCCGAGCTTCTTGTCCAAGGCACTGCTGGGAGCAACCAAAGACCCAACTGATGACATTGCGGTGAAAGATGCCATTTGTACCTTCAGAGCTGATAAAAGAATGTCAGATAGTCTCAGTGCAACAATTACAAATGTGAAAGAGGAGTCCTAACAGAATCACTCAACCACCACTCAAAAACAGAACATTGTTGTTAATTCGCACTGCATAAACATCATTTAAATTATGCAAGTACATGAACATGTCATTGATTCAAAATTTCAATATACGTAACATGGCTCTATCATGACTAGGAGAGGCCACACAACCAGTGCTACCAGGATAGGGGTGTGAATGGTCCTTTACATGGTGTCACAATTCAATGAGCTTCAACTACACCCAAATTGCTTCAAGGGACGCAATGACCATCAAATTCCTTAAAACCCAAAACTTGCAATAGAGTCATGATTCCACATTACAATATATATCAAGATAAGGGTATCAATTCAAAATGCAAGTTATGGATCATATCGTATCCAAATCACTTAACTTTCCGCAAAACCATCCAAAAACCATATGACTCTCGCAATAAACCAAAATATTTAGGAGTAATCTGGTTACCCTCAACAGTCTTGCTAAAAAAGACATCAGATGCAAGCACTCATTGACAATTAAGTGACACATCACGACCCATTTCACATTCCAAAACAAATGTTAGATTCAAGCCAAAACAATTCCATTTCCAGCAAAGACATGGCCAATTTCTCGAACGAGAAAAGTAATTATCAGTGAAAACGATTTTCCCAAGGATGCAATCAAGAAGCAAGATGGAATCGGAAAGCTCACAGGAGAAGAGGCGATAGAGTTTAGAGCGGGTTTAGGATAAGAACCAGTGACGCTTGCTCTCGTGTCTCCGTAATTGTCTGTGGAACTGAAGTATGAGTTTAGGTTTGCGATTATATACAAGCATGACGAGAGAAACACACGGTCCAGATTTTCTCTTGAAGCAGAGAGTCAATGTAAGCCGTTAGATCTCAGCCTTGGCCGTTAGTTTTGTGCTGCTCTGGAACTCTCTAGAATTATTTCTTTGAAGTGTAACTATAAAGTTCAGAAAATCGATATGAAAGTCAAATTATGTAGTCAGTGGGCCTTCATGAGCCCAAATACATGTCTGGATAGCATAGTTTATGGGCCTCCGATCAAAATAAACTCTAATGTTGCTTGACAGTTGACACTAACTAAGTTTAGCAACTTAATTTTCACCGACCAACACTTTTCTTTTGTTAAATCTTTTGTTATATATCAATCATAATGATACAACTATTAAATCATTGATCTTACAATATAAAGATAGTAACCTTATAGGCTCCAAATTTATTATAAATAACAATCATGTAGTCAGTATTAAATGAATATAACTCATGTTCCGCTTAATAACCAGATTGGATGAGACAGCACATCAAGACACTCACATAGAATAACCTAAAACAAACGATTGCAAATAACACAAACAATTTAGACAATAACATTATTATCCTCACCAAGATTCGATCTTTTTGGTAGCTAAAAAAAATAACTTCGTTAACCACTATATATAATTTTTTTTGATAAAATTTGCCGCAACTTTATATATCAACCTGAAGATATATATACAATCTTTTTAACGATCAAGGCAAAAGTCCTAACAATCTAAACTTGGTGGGAATATAATTCTTACAGTCATCTTCTCACATAGCATAGCTCGCATACCGCTTTACAACCAGTCTACACCTAAGTGAAAGGACCTGAAATGCATTAGATGCGCATCTACACCAGATAATGACTGACACAAAACTAGCCGACGTTGATATCAAATCTAAGCGACACTAGAACTAAAACTAGCTGATGCTGGAAACTTATTAACTAAAAGACAACGAGAAATAACAACTAAATGATGACCCGAAAAAGGCTTCCTCTAGATAGAACTCCATGATCAGCTAACTCCTGTCAAAGATATGCACGAGGCGGAGGGTGGGTCGGGAGAGGGTGGCGATAGATTGGCGAAGGCGAGCTGGGTGGGGAGGAGGGAGAATGCAAAGACACAGATCCGAGAGAGGATTGCCATATCAAGCAGAGATCAAGGCCGGAGAAGGGGAGAACAACCTCTTCCCCTCTCTCTCTCTCAACAAGCGGCTTTGAGGAAAAAGCCGTTAACCAATATGTTAATGCTTAAGGTTTTTCATAAGTCAAGTTGCAGCACTAAACAATAAGTTTGCCTTCTTCTTACCTATAAATTTCTTCTCATTCCCTTTTCCATCCAAATCAATCACAAACCATCGTAAAGTTACTCTTTACTACAAATATAATTAAATTAAAATATACAAGATTGTATCTTGGGGCGAACCCTATCTGTCGCTTGTTGCTCCTGCTCCTTCCTTGGCACATATTAGGTAGTGTATTGGCTATTCTATGTGTTCTCTCTTTTGAGAGTTAGGTTTGTTGGCGGGACGTTAATTTTTTGGTAGGTTTGGCTTTTGAAGATCCTTTTTTGGGTTTTTGCATGAAGCGTGTCGAGGAGGTGATGATGATTACACCGGCTAGACAAGGTCAGAGCATGGCCAAACAGAGAGGAAGAGTGGATGCCGGCAGGTTCGTGACAAAATGTAACCAAGCATGAGAGATTTGGTTTCGAAAACCCTAGGAGTTCGGGGTTTGTAGAAAACCAAGCTTAACATGCCAAATAAGTTACATGTCCGCTCTCAAGTCCACGAATGTTGTAGTCTAGGAATCATCAGTCCCAGACATCTTATTTTAGTTTCAAGTAGTTAAGCAAATTTACTATTAAGAATTGTTCGTATTCATTATATTCGTATTCATTATATCCTAAATTTAATACTTAGAATTGTTTACAATAGACTAGGTAGGTTAGGAATACATCATTTTTATTTATGAGCCTTAAGAAACTGTTGAGCAATAAAAACATTCGTTGGAAAAAATCCGTTGCAATTAATGACGGCTTTAATGCCGTTTACGTTTCTTGCGTACATAGACTTCAAAGTCTAAGTCTATATAGTTCCCTTGTTCATGAGAAAAAAAAAATATATGTATATATTTCAATACAATTATTTTGTTATTTTACTTTTTCCCCTAATAATTCATTTCATATATCAAACAACCCCATCAACTATAAACATCAATGTAATAGTGATTTCCTTTTAGAGTAACTTGATTGAGAAATAATACTTTACCAAACAAGCTCCCTCAAAAGAAGCCTTTAAGCAAATCAAATGGCCTTCCTCATATGGTTGCTCGAAATCTTTATTGCTCTCTCTTGCTTCGTCATCATTCGCCGCCGTTGGGCCCGATACAAAAACATAGTCCTACCGGTCAATTGGCCCTTCATCAGAATGCTGCCGGATTTACTCGTCAACCTTTGCGCGTTATTCGACCGAATCGTCGATCTTCTCGATGCATGCGACATGTCGTTTCACTACAGAGGCCCCTGGTTCCCCGGAACCGACATGTTGATCACAGCTGACCCCGCCAATGTGCACTACGTTATGAGCCGAAACTTTCAAAATTTCCCGAAAGGTCCCGAGTTCCGACAAAAATTCGAGATCTTGGGCGATGGGATCTTGAATTCGGATCACGAGTCGTGGAGGGATCAGAGGAAGCTAGCCGAGGCAGTGATGAAGCACGAGGACTTGATACGCTTCTCCAAGGAAACGTGTCATGAGAAGATCTACAATGGTTTGATACCGATTCTTGATGACGTGTGCGAGCGAGGACCGGTCGTAGACTTGCAAGATTTGCTGCAGAGGTTCACTTTCGACGCCACGTGCGTTTTGGTTTGCGGATACGATCCCAAGAGCTTGTCCCGGGATTTCCCGACCGTACCTTACGCCAAGGCTATGAACGAGGCCGAGGAGGCGGTGGTGTACCGCCACATCTTGCCGGAGTGGACGTGGAAGCTCGCCAGGTGGCTCAACGTCGGATCGGAGAGGAAGATGCGTGAGGCATGGACAACGATTGATCGTGTCATAGCCGACTACTTGTCCAAGAAGCGACAACTACAAGAACTCGATCCTAACGGTGGTCGGGACCGTTTTGATATGCTATCATGGTACATGGGATTAGGGTTTGATGATGACAAGTTCTTGAGAGATACCATCCTGACTTTTATGACCGGAGGGAGGGATACTACTAGCGCGGCTCTTTCTTGGTTTTTCTGGCTTCTTTTGGAACATCCTGACGTAAAACTTGAGATTAGAGACGAGATAGAAGCGACAGCGTTTGTGGATGGACAAAGAAAGTGATGTTACTTGCACATTTTTTGTTCCACCACTTTTTGGTGTATCACTTGATATAGATATGAAGTGAACCTTATTTATATAAAAATAAGGAAATAATTAAGTGTGGATACGAGTCGACCTTATTTATACAAAAGTAAGGAAGTGATTAAGTATGAATACGAGTCGACCTTATTTATATAAAAGTAAGGAGGTGATTAAGTATGGATACAAGTCGACCTTATTTATATAAAAATAAAGAGGTGATTAAGTATGACTATGAGTTGACCTTACTTATGTGAAAATACAGAGGTGTATAAAGTATATAATTGTCGACCTTACTTATATAAGAGTAAGAAAGTGTATAAGTATATCATGTGTATAGTTACGAGTCAACCTTACTTATATACAAATAAGGAAGTATATTAAGCATATCTACATATCAACCTTAGTAAGTAAAAGTAAAGAGGTGTATCAAATATAGTTGTTGGGTGGGACTTCCCTTAAAAACTAAAATCCAAGTGTCTTACTACACTAACCAATTCTACTTTCATCTTCTTGTAGACCCTAGCAAGACATTCTTGGTAAGGGAAAGTTGGTGTATCTTTATGCAGCGATGTGGGAGACAATAAGGCTGTATCCACCCGTCCCGTTCGAGATAAAATCAGCGGTCGAACCAGACACCCTTCCGAGCGGGCACCGTGTGGATTCCAAGCTGCCCGTATTGTTTCCGCTTCACGCAATGGGGAGGATGAGGGCGATATGGGGAGAGGATTGCATGGAGTTCAAGCCGGAGCGATGGATCACGAAGAGCGGAGGGATCAAGCACGAGCCGTCGTACAAGTTCTTGGGGTTCAATGCAGGTCCCAGGATTTGCCTCGGCAAGGAATTGGCTCTCACGCAGATGAAAATGGTGGCGGTGGCAATGATCAGTGGGTACGAGATTGAGGTGGTGGAAGGACATCCGGTTGTGCCTTGTCTTTCTATTGTTCTCCATATGAAGCATGGCTTGAAGGTTAAGGTTACCAAGAGATCATGAAGACACGTACGTACTCCAATGATTATATATATATGCAATACAAATGCACGTCATGTCTTTATAAGTGAGTGTGTGGAATAAGTTTGCTTTTTCTTTTTCTTGATAAGATCGGGGACCTTCATTGTTTTAAAAGAAATAAATTTGATATTACTATAGCTAAAACCATTACACTAGAATGTTACTTGAGAGACATAATAGAAAAGTATTTGGGCAACAGTAACTATTCACCAGTTATTATGTCCTGCAAGAACTAATTTCCACTAGAGAACATTGGGGTTAGTCCAATAATTAAGAAAGTTTTCTTCTCTACATTATGAGAGTTCGAATCTCAATGAAAACAATAATCTCATCAATGTATCAGTTATTCCCACCACATAAATTATGGGAAGATCGATCTATATAAATGAACCGGTTCATATTCATATTGTACTAATCAAGAAAATAGTATTTTAAAGAAGCAAATCTGATACGAATGAAAGAGACATGGTTTTGGTCCCCTCTTTGGTATATATAACACATCTAAATCTCCACTTTTCTGGCCAATTACCCAAATATTTTTGAAAATTGGATTTCTTATCAATGTTTTTAAAAATAAAAATAAAAACTATGAAGGATCGAAAAAATCTGGTTTAGGGCAAGGCTAACGCCTACATTGGTCGACAGGGATATCGCGTAGCCGAGACGCGATGACCAATTATCAGTGGCCATGTCAGCTGCCATGGGTCCATCTCCTCCGTTGGCTCGCTTTTCTCCGGAATCACTTCTCATCGCTCCGATTTGTTGCTGTCGGGAAGCTCCTTCGCTTGGCTTGATGACTGGGCTCCTCTGTGAGCCTCTTTCTCCATCTGCGCCGGTAGCGGAGGCGGGAGGTAGTGGCGGGCCGGTGGGTCGGTGAGGTGAACGGAGCTTGTGATTGTGAGTTGGGTTGACTCGGTCATACACTTGGCCAGGCAAAAAGACAGAGCGAGCAAAAGAGACTGGGGATTGAGATGGAGTTTGGGATGGCCATGGGGTAGAAGATCTGTAACCGCAGAGCCCAAATTGAGGAGGAAGAAGGAGATGCAAGAACTAGTATCGATGCCGCATTATTCTTGATTTCTGTCAACAACGATGTTAGACCTACGCCCAAACCCTACAAACACCGACGTGACATAGGTAACATCGGTTTCACGTTAGCACTGCTCTTAGTACACTTCGATTATCATCTGTTCTATTGTATATAATCAACTTATCATATCATCAAATTGTTTTGGTTAATTTAGTGTTTTTCAATTTGGGTATGAATACTAGGCGGGATGCCTTAAACTATCATTATAATGTAATTGAATCATTGCTTAATCTTAATCATGTGTTGGTATTTCTTAAATAACCTATTGAGTTCAACTCTTCTTTTTTTGAAATAAATGTTATAAGTATTATATATCAATCATGTATACATATATCAACCTCTAGACATGGTAGGGATAACAATTCTTGTAACCACATTTTAGAACCAGTAAACTTAAGTATTGTTCAACAATCAGACCAGACTTGACAACTTAATAAATATACACTCAAATCAAACGCAATTAACATATTTATTGTCCTACCAAAATTCGAATCCCTGTACCGAGTTCAAATCTCAAGTATCCATGGTTCTTATAAAAATGTTTCGCCAGATAAATGGTCCTCCTACTGGTTAGCTCCTTATAATCCAAATTTTAAATAAGAATGCACGTTTTCCTCCAAACCTTAATCTATAAACTATAAAAAAATCGACTCCCTAATTCTTAAATCAAACCAGACCGGTAATATATAAGGAGTAGGGTTGACTTAGCAGTAGTTCTATTTAAGATTGGCCTAACACGAAAACATGCCCAATAAATCAAGTATTAATTGTAATCGTCCTCATTAATCTCCACACAAAATCTGTTTTAGGAGGGACCAGATCACGAGCCTTCTCAATTTCGGGTAACAATTCATCAATACGATATATTTTGCGGAACAACAATAAATTGTCACAAATATGAAATCATGTCAGATCAAAAGTATATCAAACTGATGTATGATATAAACAAATTTTGGCCACGATGTACAGTAAGTTGTTGCACTATGTGATATTTGATCACACAGTATTTTTAACCGATTTTTTAAACGTAAATATCATATATTTTATGCCTATCATAAAGATATATATCAAATCATTAATTGTACAAGATAAGATAGTGATATTATAGACTTTATACTTAATGAAGATCATAATTCATGCAATCAACATTAAATGAGCATAAATCGCATACTGTTTAATAACTAAGATGAACCAAATAACACACCGAAACATGGGATAACCAAAGATAAATAATTTCAAATAATTCGAATAATTATAAATAATAACAATTATTGTCTTTATCATCATTCATATAGAAAAAAAATAACTCTCTTAAACTGGCTCACTTGAGTACTTTAATCCCACCTACATAAATAAATACTACTCTAGGATACCATGAATGTAAAGTATTTCAAACCCACTTCATCAATTCAAGTGTTACACGTATAAATATGTATTTATTGCAACATAAAATAAAATATTTATGTGAAAACTTACACTAAGTTGTTGCGCAACGGTGTGATACTTCATCACAACGTATTTTAAACTCATGCATTTACAATAATTTAATATATAAAAAAATGAGGATACCATGAAGGATTTCAAACCGACTTCATCAATTCAAGTGTCACACTTATAAATACACGTACTTTTTTTTTTGATACATAAATACACGTACTTAATGCAATATAATCATGCAACGTGAATTTTCAACCATCATTAACCTTTTAACTTCGATTCCACTTTCCTTTCCTTCCACACTTCAATTAATAAATTTCTTTGAAAAACGAACTAAACTGTAAATATCAATGTAGAATCACATTTGCATATAAATACACAAACCTAATCCTCTAGCAACAACACCCACAAAAGTTCAAAAATGGCCTTATTAGGGTTTCTCGAGATCGTTCTAGCTTTCGTGAGCTTTCTCGTTCTAACCTACTACGCATCCAAACACAACAAAGACGAGTACGCCATCAACTGGCCCATCGTCGGGATGGTGCCGGACTTTTTCTACAACATCTTCCGAGTCTATGACCGGTTCACGGAGCTCCTCGAGGTCTCCGGCATGACGTACCTCCACAAAGGCCCGTGGTTCACCAACACGGACATGCTGGTCACGGTCGACCCGGCCAACGTGCACCATATCATGAGCGAGAACTTCGATAATTACCCGAAAGGGCCAAAATTCAAGAAGATTTTCGAGATTTTGGGAGATGGGATATTGAATTCGGATCATGACCCGTGGAGGGGTCAACGAAAACTCGCTCGCACGGTCATGAATCACGACGAATTCATCATGTTCTCTAGAGAGACGAGCAAGAACAAGCTCGATAGTGTGATGATACCGATCCTCGAGGACTTGTGCGAGAAAGGAGAGGTCGTGGACTTGCAAGATTTGCTTCAACGGTACACTTTTGATGCTACGAGCATTTTGGTTTGCGGGTTTGACCCGAAAAGCCTGACCCGGGACTTCCCGGACGTGCCCTACGCTACGGCTATGAACGAGGCTGAAGAGGCGGTTGTGT
>JAYMSW010000604.1:0-21071 GCA_036897725.1 Erodium texanum | reverse complement strand
TTGCAAGCTCAAATCAGACTGCATTCCCAACCTTGAGGACAAGGTTGTTTTGAAGCAGTGGGGAATGTCACGATGGCGATCCTTGAATAATAGTTAGTTGACGTGGAAGGGTGACACGACATTAGTTAGGAGAAGTAAAGTATCCTAACAATGTTGTTTCAAGGGAAGGAGCAGGACAAGTAACCTGAGGATGAGGATGAGCTATAAATACTAGTCTTGTGGTCTTATTTGAGAGAGGTTGAGAATTGTTAGCTCTGATTAGTAGAATGATTAGTGTGTTCATCGTTAATGCTAGCGTAATCATCCTTTAATCCATTAATCAATAATCACATTCGTGATAAAGTAACAGACAAAAAGGAGGCTAATAGTAATATCAATATGTTTGTTCTCTCAAGGATGCAACTTTCCGCATAAGACATAGAAAGCTTCTCCCTCATAACGGAGGCGGTTTTGTCAACATATTCATAGTTTTGTTGCCCATAAACAGGGTCATGGTGGTGACACAATGGCAACTCCTTGTGCATCTCATCCCTCAAATCAATCAAAATATTGTGCAGCAAGCAGCAAACAAGTATTGACCCTCGGCAACCTATTCTTATCAGGCTTCCACATCACTCCATCAATCATCCCCCACATTTCTTTCAATCTCCTCAACGCCTTTCGCACCACCATTCTCGTTGCAGCTTGCACTTTGTTGAACTCGGCCTCATCATCTGTGAAACCTTCTCCTTGAAACGCATTGACCAGCCATGGCAGAAGAGGAAACCCAGTGTCCCCTAATATATACTCTCTCAACTCCGTCCCTTTGCCCAGCTCCAACACCTTCCAGTTAAGTCTCTCTCCTTCTTCACAAAGCATGAAGAAACCCAAGCTTCTGAGCACAGCTACATCAGTTAGACTTCCAGGCCAGTCTGTGATGATGTCACAGAACCTTATTTCAGGGTCCACAATCGCCTGCAAGATCATGCTGCGGTTCTTCTCGCGATCGAGCCACACATCGTTCGATGCGCCTGTAGGGAGGTTCATCTTAATGTGTGTGATGTCTACTGCCCCGCAATAATTTTGGAGGCCCCGGATTTTCTCAAACTTGGATTTGATCTCTTCCACCCACGCTTCAGTTGAGGGCCAGGGAAGATGTTTGAGTCCTCTTTCTTCCATTGCTTCCACAAACCGCCAAGTTACGTCTGAAACGGTTGACTCATTCGCCCCGAAAGAATCACCGATGTTTGATAATGATTCGCCAGAGCTAATCCTCCTCATGGCCACTGCTACTTGGTCGTTTAGAGACAGAGGCTTCCTGGAAAGAAATGTGAAGTTTGTTCACTTGGTTGTCATGTCCTCCTTTACAAGTGAACATATGTAGTTGAAGTGTTCCTTGTGATTTTGAAAACATGTTCGAATTGCTTTGAATCCCTTATTCTGATAAAGGCCCTAAAAGTGGCAAAACCAGACCCATGAACTTCAATCTTTCATACACTCAAGTCAATTTTCATAGTGATCATAACAAGAAAGAAAACGTCTTCCCTATCAGTAATACAATAATTGTTATCAAAGAACGACAGTTACTATAAATTCAGGGAAAAGATAAAAAGTATAACGTAAAATTGCAGAAAATAGAGCTCTTGATCATCCACAGCATCCTCTATGCAAGATCATAGCATGACCCTTGGGGAAAAAGTGAGTAACATATCAAAGATGATGTTGCTAGATACCGTTTCACATCCATGTTCTACATAACTAAGCTGATTCCTAGGGTAGACCAATAATACTCAATGAATCCTCATTGATATAATGCTAAAAGCAAATAACACAGAAAAATATGAAAGGAAATAAAATGGACATAGAGTTTCCATAGATATGCAAATCATAACACAACAATGTCGAAGTACTTCAATGTCTAAAGTTTTACATAAAGAAAACATAGTCAAGTAAGTCACGAGGGAGGTACAGTATGTTGAATCTCAAACATAAAGTTACTAGGCTAATGCATGTTAATCTTTATTGTTGCTTACTTGGAGTCTATTTAGCTAGTAGCAAGATAAACAAGAAACTCTTCACATGATGTGTAAATTTTAGAAGAACAGCCTATGCTGACATAGGCAAAATGCAAAGGCACTAGGGTATACCTTATCTTCTGTTCTGAATCATGTCATAACCTTGCAGTAGAATACCAAGTTTCTGAATGCTAAAGAAGTGGAATTACCGATGCCCTACAGTTCCACTTCTGTACATATGAAACTTAGCTATGATCTTATAGCAGCACCGACCAAGGCCAATGTATAGAATCAACAAAATCATATTGTGGTTGCAAGTTATTTGTACCCTTCGATATGCTATACTTCCCAAGTCCACTGAAAATGAAAACGGTGCCAATTTGGAGACCAAGAGTACATGGGAAGTAGATTTATGGGTTAACCATTTGTAAAAGCCATTTCTTTATGCATAATCAAAATGTTTGAAACACACAAAAATGATGTCAATCTAATATCTGGAAACTAGATTCAGTCCACGTCCTAAAATTTCATCAAATACACAAAAACCAAATGAGACACATAACATTATAGAGAACCAACAGAAGCTCCATAATACAAATTAATCAGCAATAGTAAAGAATACACACCAGAAATCCGCCTGGAGAAGTCGTCCCACCAATCCAAGGGCGCAGGGTGTAGGTAAGAAGAAGTAGCAGCCAAAAGGAGATTCTGGTCAACCTTCTTCCTCCTTCTAATGGGTCCCATCAAACAAAAGAGACTTGGATAAGCCGAGGCTTGAAAGACCCACCAACGTCAAGAAGCAAAGGAATTGAGCGAGTGGGTTTGTGTTGCAGAGTCATTGCTATGGTTTGGGACTCAATTCAAAGAACGTACGAGAACAATTTCGAAGAAGTAGGAGGTTCTTCTCAAATGGCGTGGGCCCATATAGTATTTGTTAAGAGACCAACTTGGTATGCATCTTGAATTGGGCCATTGGAAAAAGGAACATCCATAAACCATAATGACATATTTCCTCTCAACTTTATATCACTTGGTACTTCAAGATACAAATATGCATTGTCACTTATGCAATATGATTCAGTTTGAGGGATAAAAACGTCTACTTTTAAGGCCCAAGCCAAAGAAGAGTAAGTTACACTTATATTATTGATTCCTGGCACGCACAAACCAGTACCCAAGGGAGGCCTTATTAAACGGGGAAATTGGCAAAAATGACCTTTGACTTAGAGTCTCTTTGTCGAATAACCCTCTTTTTTCACTTTTCTTTTTTCTGTTTCGCATTTTAAATTCGAAATGACTATTATACGCTTGTAGAACTTAGACAAAACTTAGCCTCTTTACCTCATTCTTCACTTCACTTCTTCAAAATATCATTGACCGAGACGAACACTCGCTATTCTTTTCTCTCTTCTTCTTCATTTCTTCTTCACTCTCGATCCTCGACTACCGATTGAGAGCCTCTTCTTCACTAGTTCATCAAGCTCGACCCTCGAGTACCGTTCAGACTCGTTGTCGCCGTGAAGAACGAGATTCGTCGTCGCCTCGAGGTAGCCACGCAGCCACGACCTAGGAACGTTTTCGATCCTCCAGATGTAGTAGGGTTTAAGGAGATGTAGTCGGTGGGCCCGATCAAAGGGTTTAAGGTTTTTCCCGATCGGGGTGTAGTTAGGGTCGTTTGAGGAGATTTAGAAGGATTATATCCTGATCGGGATGTAATCCTTCTTGATCGGGATGTTTTCCTTCTAAATTTGAACAAGAATTGTTCTGTTGATGTTTTTTCCCTCTACCTAGCAAGTTGATTGAAATGGCACGAACCAAGAACGTGAGTCGTAGACTTGAAGAAAGCTGAGCTGATGAAAGTTGAAGCTCAAGTGGTGATGCAAGTTCAAGGTCTTCAATTCCAAGTGCCACCACCCCACCAGGAAGTGAAGTAGTAATAGAAATTTCTAATTTCATTCCGGTGTTGACCGAAGACAAACACTTCGAATGCATGATCACAACGAAGATTCAATTAAAGGAAATAAGAAAGTTGATCTTCAAAGAATTAGAGCATGACAAGACCAACCTGAATTTATAGTACTGTGAGTAACTTGGAGATCATCAAGGTGTCGTCGCTCATGTTTGTCACAGGAGTGTTGGCCCCCATGGACAAAACAAAATACCGCATCAATAAAGAGTTGTTGGGATTGGTTGATAACCTAGCAATGTTCAACAACTTTCCTTGGGGTTCTTTCACCTATAAACACTTGTTGATGCAATTGAATAAGGACTCGAAAGCTAAATCAGAAAAGCATCGTGCTGATAACGAAAAAGAGAGCACACTCACTTATCCTGCTTTTTTGCTTCCTCTAACAGTGACCAAATTGTCCTTATTATGTTTATAAAAAAAATGTACTTTGTTTACATGCAATCTCTCATAGTTTCTGTTATATGGATGTTAAAGATGTACTCGCATGCGGTGTTCCGAAGGTTAGAAATTTATTTGTATTCTTTATTTGTAAATGAGAATGAGTCGTATATATTCTCAAAAAAAAAAAATGAGTCGTATATTTATTCAAAACTTAACTTTGTGCTTATGAGATAAGTACTCTCATTTACCTTAGTGAAGGAGAAGAGCAGAGTATGCAAGGATTTATTAGGCTGGTAGAAGAAGAAGAATGGAATGAGATGCTGGAGAAAATGGTTCAGGTGTTAGAGCGTGGATGCTCTATTGCATTTCCTTCTGAGCACGAAGAAGAAGCTCATAATCATACTGGGGTGCGAGAGGATGAAGAATTTGATGGTGGGTGCCAGTAGATGAAGATGGTAATGCTGGAACCAAGGGTGCTAACGATGATCATCATGATACGTCATGGTCTCCAGGAACTCCTTCTAGAACAACTGTTGAGGAAGCACCTTCCACATTCACAACCCAGATGAAGAAATATGTTTGGCAATCTTGCTTTTGTTTCTCTTCAATTATGTTTCTGAAGGAATCTGTAATGTCTCCTTTATCATTTTCCTTTCTCCATGGTCAGCATTGTATTTGCTGCAAGGTATTTTACAATTTCTGTACTCCATCCACTACATCCTTTGTGATGTATTATCAATATAAAAATCATTGTTCAAAGAAAACATTCAAGGAAGACACGAGAATAGAAATGGTAATGCTAAGAATTGGGAAATTAATATGGGAATTCTGCACACAGTCGTGTGATAACTTAGTTTTTTTTTCATGTGATAACTTGTTTTAAGCCATGTTATAACTTAGTTTCTTTCATGTGATAACTTAGTTTCTGTCATGTGATAATTTATTTTAAATCTTGTGATAACTTGTTTTAAATCCTATGATAACATGTATTTGATCACGTGATAACCTGTGATAACTTGTCTTTGATCCTATGGTAACTTGTCTTTGATCATGTGATAACTTGTCTTTGATCATGTGATAACTTGTCTTTGATCCCTTGGTAATTTGTATTGGATCCTGTGATAACGTGCATTTGATGATAACTCAGAACTTTGAGCATTGTTATGCAATAATACATCATCTTAAAGCTGAATTCGCATTTGATAAATTATCTTTGATCTTGTAATAACTTGTCTTTGATCATGTGGTAACTTGTATTTAATCACGTCATAACCTGTCTTTGATCCTGCGATAAATGGTTTTTAACCCTGTGATAACTTGTTTGTAATCTTGTGATAGCTTGTCTTTGATGTTGTGATAACTTGTCTTTGATCATGTGACAACTTTTTTAAATCCTGTGATAACTTGTCTTTGATCACGTGATAACTTGTTTTTTTAAGTCATATAATAACTTGGTTTATATCATGTGATAACTTGTTTACAATCTTGTGATAACTTGTTTTAAATCAACACATAGATCGAAAAAATCATTCTAAAATGAGTAATAACTTGAAGGGAAGGTTCGTTAGTTTGTTCTCCAATATCTGTCTTGAAAACACATGAGGAAAAATCTTGGGTAAATCAATCAACTAATGTTTCAACTGAGGATTTTAATCATAGAATTTTGCATGTTTTCTAATTGATCAGTTGCAAATATTAGTTTGCACACCAGCTTTGTATTGGTGCACTAGCATGTTTGTGATTAATATGCATTCAGGAGAAACAAAAATGCAGAACAAACTCAAAAGGTATATATAACCCAACATATATTCATTCTTTGTAAGTAGCAATTTCTTTTGCTAACAAGTAGAAATAAATAGGCAAGTCATGCTTTATCAAAAACATAAACCTTCCGAATAACAAAATAGGTAAAAAGCAAAATAACATAGACTGAAACCATCATGTTCAGAATCATCAATTATCAATCTATAAATATATAAAAGGAGGATCCCAACATGTACATGTGCACACCTTCAACTCAAAGCATTCTGTACATTTGGCAGTTTGAGAATTTTTGATTGGCTTTCAAAATGAAAATCCGTTAGAGGCAGGTTTTGGTTTTGAAACCTTTCCATAATTTTGAAACAATGCTACTAGAAACAGTTATAGAAACCCAGATTTTCTCTCTCTCGACTATCTTTTCAATTGATTCCTCTCAGACTCAGAAGAAGCAACACCCAACAACAACGGTCTGGAATCGGGTTCATGCCTCTAGTGAGGTTTGATTCTACTCAAATTGGTCTCCGGTAATGGACGACGAGGTTGTGCAGCGAGTCTTCCAGGAAGGAGGCCGCGACTTCTTCCAGCAACAGCCATCCACTTCATCCTCTTCGTCTCCTTCAATCCTTCAATCCCTCCCTCTCCATGTGGTACGATTTTCTGGGTTTTTGGGTATTTCTCACTGCTCGGTATCTGACTACTCTCTGATTCTGTTATGAATTTTGGGTATTTAAGTAATTGGTGTTCAGTTTGATGCTGATGCATGTTTGATTGTAGTTCTGAGCTGTGGATTGTGGGGAATTGGGTTTATCTTTGTGTTTTTTTAAGTATATTGGATCATGGATTGTGATCATCAATGTGGGTTGCTGAAAATTTATGTTATACTTGTTTTCTTTATGGTTTTGCTAGTACTTGTGCTGTAAAAGCTGTATATTATTGCTCCCTTCTGAGCAATTATTCCTAGAAAGTCATTGTTTGTTCCCTAATTTTATCATGTAAATGTTGATTTTATAACTTTTGTTTCCCTGCTATGTTTTGTTGAAGTCCATTGAAATTTGTATGTTGTTCTGGGATTTTCTTCAAGAGACCCAGTTCCATGCTGGTGCCGGACTAGTTTTTTCCATTTTCTTTGTCATTGAGGAAGTGGTGCATTTTCTTAACTATGTATTATGAGTATTTATGCACACATTGCACAGACGAGATTTTCATGTGACTTCACAAGTTGGATTCACAGTTTGTTAGTTAATTTATCTGTATGAAATTCTTGTCTTTATATCTTAACCTACATAGCTTTCCTGCATTCATGGATAAACCTATTTATTACTGTGTTTCAACTTGCACAGTCCTTTGATCATGGATCTTACTTACTAATAAAATCTATACAAGAACTTCGGTCAAAAAAAGAAGGTCTAGTTACTGTCGGCATTGGTGGACCCAGTGGTTCAGGCAAGACAAGGTACTTATGAGCGACATAAAACTTTGTTTGACTTTGACCATGAATCTTTTTTTTTTGTTGCTATTAGAAGATACTGTTTACTTTCTGTGAATTGTTCTGATCTTTTTTTATCAACGGTACGTGAAGCTTAGCAGAGAAAGTCGCATCTGTAATTGGCTGTACACTTATATCGATGGAGAACTATCGCACTGGAGTTGATGAAGGGAATGATTTGGATACTATAAATTTTGATGCATTAGTCCGGAACCTTGAGGTTTGTACATACTTCTGAATTCTTAAACATTGATCTCTATGCATTACCTCTAGATTGCTTGAATCATGTTGCTACTTACCTCAAGCGCTTTTCCAAGGGAACCATGGGTTGGTTTGTTTTGGTAGAGCCCTCTATTACCACATGCAAACACCTTTTATTGCCAACAGATTACATTTATTACATATGCCAATGTGTTGCATCTGAATCTTCATACCATTTTTCTTGCGAATCTAGGCAATTCATAACAAGGCTTTTTTGAAAATAGGATTTGATGAAAGGTGCAGATACAATGACTCCAGTGTTTGATTTTCAGCAAAAGAAACCTATTGGTTCGAAAATAATAACAAGTTCTTCATCCGGCGTGGTAAGCCTCTTTCTCTACATCACATTTTTATGGTGGATACTTGATAATGGTTGCTCTTTAACCCATTTATTCACTCTTTGTTTGCAGGTAATAGTTGATGGTACATATGCTTTGCATGCAAAATTGCGCTCTCTGCTTGATATTCGGGTTGCAGTGGTATTTTTTATTCATCCCTACAGAGTGCAAATTTGGTCCGGGCAAGAGTTGCATTAGTTATCATTATGTTTTCTTTGTATATCAGGTTGGTGGTGTTCATTTTAGCCTTCTCTCCAAAGTGCGATATGATATTGGAGATTCTTGTTCTCTTGATTACCTCATTGACAGCATATTTCCATTGTTTAGAAAGCACATTGAACCAGACCTTCATCATGCACAGGTTAGTAATCAACTCTCCTTAAACACTGTAATTTCACCGCTGATTCTTTATTTATTTTTGGTTTTAATATGCAGATTAGAATTAACAACAGCTTTGTTTCATCGTTTAGAGAAGCAATCTACAAGTTGAAATGCAAAACTGAGGTTTGTAAATTCTCTCTAGTTTGATGTTAATGTCTTCATTCATCATAATCTCTTGAGTACCTGCACACAACTTCTTAAATAATGGCTATTGAGAATTTTAAAGCCTGCTTAGAAATTTAATAAATTCTTTCGTTTTATATATTTTATTAGAATATTGGTTCACTATGTTGAACTTCCATAGAAAAAATATCATCTGTTCAGTTTATTCATTGGCTACGAGCTTCTTCAGTGTGTTCAATTTATTCCCCCATTGGCGAGTTTGCTCTTCCTTTTAGGTTCACTCTTGTTTAATATACCTGTTCACCCCCAGTAATTTGTCAAATCATTTTTGACAGTTGCCAGGTAGACATTCTGCTTACTCCTATAAAGGAAATGAACCACAAACAGACAAGTAAGTATATTCACAAACTGCTATTCCTAGCTCTGGTTATTAAATAATTATTATATAATCAAATGCTCGTATTTCCATTGGCATGATCTTTTGTTACACTGAGTATGTTAGTGATTTTGTTTGCTTCCAGTTTTATTGAGATGTATCTTAGGCCTCCATCGGCAAGCGAAGAAGCAGGGGTAAATGATTGGATAAAGGTCCGGCAATCTGGCATCAGATATTATCTATCAATTGGTGACCAAAGAATTGTTGACAAAAATTTCATTATTAGGCCAAAAGCTGAATTTGAGGTAAGATCATCTTCCAATTACATTGTTCTCTATTAACCATAACATGATAGTGGAAACTATTTTAAATGCCAATGTTGAAGAAGTTAAACTGAATATTTACTAAAAGGAAAAAAAAAATACTGCCATCTGTTCACTATGGAGAGGTGAGGCTTAACAATTACCTGTTTTAGTTAGTGGATTGTCCTTGTTGTCCCTATTCCCTAAAAGCCGTGCAGATTGCATTTGGGAAATTATAAATCAAACGGTACGTTGGATTTTAGTGTTGTTCTCTATCATCACACGAACAAAAACAGAGAAGCTGAGAAGAAAGTTAGGTATTAACAGTCAGGTTGCACACTTCCACTCCTTGATGACATGCAATTTTTAGGCATTCGGCTCTGGAGCCTAGGGTTTCCTTTTCCCTTAAATAATGTCATTGACAGAACTGATAAGATAGAAACTACCTTGTTAATTTAGTGCTAAAGTGTGTGGTACAATATAGAGCCTTGGCTGTGGTTGTACATGACATATACAGGTTAGCGTCTAAACAAATTTGGCCATAGTTAGAGGTGCTTTATTCTTTATTGAATTAGGGAGTAATCTTACTATATGAGTAGATGTTTGTTTAGTTGTTAGTAAAACTACTGGGATAAATAGTGTGTTAAAGTTGGAAGATCTATGTTGACTTGGCATGGAGGATGGTTTTGGTATGACTCGTTAATGTTCACCTATTTGACCCTGAAAGGGATTTGTATGAGCAATTGTGCATATAGATAAATAAATATTTCCAAATTAGTGGCTTCTGACTACCACTTCAAATGAAGATTTTTTGCAAGTGAACCCTGTAGATGTTCAAGTAAAGGTTCCAGTTGTGCACTTGTTTATTTCCAATATAAAAGAAGAGACGTTTATGTGTGAAGGGAGAGTTAAATAGTTAAAAGTTCCACATTGATGGCGGATGACAAAAAAGGTTGACCTTTCAGTATGAGAGATCTAGTACTTATATGCACCTTTTATCGTCATCTCCCATCAGTTTGAGACTTTTAACTCCTTAACTAGCTCAACCGACATAATATTCCCTAAAAAGCATGGGACAAATTGTAGTTGCAATGCAAGCTCCACCATGGGTTGCAAACCATCTGGATTCTTAACTGATTTATATGTTAACATCTGAACCAGAGAATCAAGTTGCGTGTTCGGTTTTATTACCTTTTGAACTATAACAAGTCTCACGGGCCATCATATAAAATGGTAGTCAGATTTAGTTAGCTGCTTATTCATAGATGCAAGCGTTTACTCCCATAGGTTCTGTGTGCATATCATGGTTAATTCTAATTGGTTTTGCTTCTATTATACAATGTACTCTTACCTCTGGATTTATATGGAGGAACCCACACATGAATTTAGATGATAAGCATGTTTGCATACATGTGATGGTCAACATGATTGAATGTACATTTCTGAATATTGACATTATTGCTATTGGTTTACCTCTTTATCCTTGTTAATATTGAAATAGGTCGGGCGAATGACTTTAGGTGGCTTGTTGGCTTTGGGATACAATGTTGTGGTCAGTTATAAACGAGCATCTTCATCTGTCAGTGACGGCAATGTTTCAGTCTCACTTGAAAGTATTGACTCACTTGGTGAGACATTCATCGTGTTGAGGGGCACGGACAGAAAAGTATGAAATTCTTTTTCTTTTAATAGGTCTTGTATTGGATTTCTTCCTTTTGTCCTTTGATATCATTTTCTATGTATAAAACTGGCTTGCCCTCCCCTTATGCTTCGTTTGGTATTTGGATAATGCATAGACAGAGAATCAGGTTATTATTTGCTTAATAAAAAATAAATGAATAAATTTGCCCTTCTAATCTGCAACATGAGTATGAAGGAATGATAATGAAGTATCTCCCTGGACGTTTCATTAGTAAGATATGACTGAATCATTGTTTTTGGAAATATTGTATTTGTCTGTGGAGGCAATTTATTGATACATAATGTAGATTGCATAATAAACTTGAGCATTTTATGGTATATATTGAATATAATGCCCCATCCATATTGTTGGGTACAGTTAGGCTTGAAATTTTATGCCTGCTTAAACTTTCCATCTTGTTTATCCGATTTTTAAGTCTAAGCCTAACCATAACTGTCCAATGTCCAAGGAAAATTTGTTGAACAATATTTCCAGTATTCATGGTTGTTCTTTTTTCCGGTATAGACGGTTGGAGCAGAAGCCCTGAAGAAGGGTATCAATGGACCTTGGATAACTAAATCTTATCTCGAAATGATTCTTGAGTCAAAAGGTTGGAGACTGGTTATGAAGTTTACTTAAGTTTTTGGCTCTTAGCATTTTCAGTTGAATTAGGTTCTTGTTTGCTCTTACAATCAATTGACTTTCTTGCAGGTGTACCACGCCTCAATACTCCTCCATTGCCGGCTATGACATCTCCAACCAGGGATCAAGAAAGGACGATTGTTGCTCCAAGGCCAATCCGTGTTACTCCAGACCTTGTCACTGGACTTGAGGATCTACAGCCGTGGACTCGATCCCCAACAAAATCTAAAATGGAGCCTATTGTAGCAACTTGGCATTTTATATCATCCGATCATCAACAGGCAGAAAGCTCTGTCATAGGTCTGTTTCAGCGGCAAAAAAGAGTAACTGTCCTTTTGAAGTTTCTTTTAAGTTAAGATTTGGTAGATATTGTATCACTTCACGTTGGTTTTAGACTTCTCTCATAAAGCAGCCACAGACCCTTCTTTCAGGGATACCATGAGACTTGCTGCAATGCCTGACTCATATGACTTCGATAGAGGATTGCTTCTAGCTGTTCAAGCAATACAGGTAAAACGTTTGAGCTAAGGGCGTAGGGAACTGTTCCAGAAATTCAGTTATGAAAGCTTATCTGCAGAAGGGTATCGTATGCAACACCCCCACCCCTCTAATTCAAACTCTCTGTTTCTATTTCAGGCTCTGTTGGAGAACAATGGTCTTCCAGTTATTGTTGGAATCGGTAATAAAGCCCCAGTGCACTCTCTCATCTATATATATTTTGTGGTGCATGAACTTTACTTCCTGTTTCATCCTAATTAAACTTGTGAATTTAAACATGGACAAAGCTAGGAAAATATATATATAAAATGGTTCCAGAAATATTCTGGTTACATAATACAGTGTCTTAATGAGGTGAGAAACTTTTAACAGTGTAGCAGGATCCTTTTTTTTCTTTTAGTTTTTTGGTTCAAAGATGGGTGCTAAATGGTTGACTGAAACGCAAATGCACAGTCATGACCTAGAGGAAACTTAATTATTTGAATGGCTATGTAAGGGAATGGGCAAGCAATCAAATTCATATTCACCCAGCAAATGAATGATGGTTTGGCCAAATGCAGTAAAAGATGAAGCTGAGAATTAAAAGAACCAAGTAACTTGGCTTTTGTATTCATATGATTTTTGTAATAACTTATGCTTCCTCATTTACATGAAACTCTAAAAGTAGTTCCAATGTAAATAACAAAGATTTGCACAAAAGTGTAAACCTGGTAGTGAGTAGAAAGAGTGTTGTCACTATTTTTTTTTATCTGGCTGCACAAAATTTGCAATGGACACATTGCATATTTGCTAATTATACTTTCTCGTGTAGAACAGCTTATATTTGTGCTGATGTCGTTGTTATTCTTACAGGAGGTCCAAGTGGATCTGGTAAAACTAGTTTGGCCCATAAAATGGCGAATATTGTTGGTTGTGAAGTAGTGTCCCTTGAAAGCTACTACAAATCCGAACAAGTAAAGGATTTTAAGTATGATGACTTTAGCTCTATTGATTTATCGTTGCTCTCAAAGGTAAGTTCCCCCCGATAGACTTTAGATGAATGGCCCATTTTATGTGTCAACTTACTCTTTTGATTATGGATTTATGCTTGAGTTCTCTAAAGTACTCTTTACATTAGCTATAACAGCTTGCATCTGCTATAATAAAGGTGTATATGGGTAGTCAAGCAACAAAAAGCCATCCTTAATGATGGCAAATAAGTAAAATATAAACTTGGGCAGGGGTAGATGAATGATAAAACTCCGTTGCACAACGATCAGCACTTTTACAGTGTAAACTTCCTAAAAGCATATATACATTGTTTTAATTATGTATTGACTTCCCCATCCTTTTTACTCTTCTTTCATGCTAGCGCCAATCTTTAGGGTTTTAGTGCTTTATAGGTTTTATCAGTCTTGATGTAATGTTTCTTAAGCTGTCTGTAGTAGAAACAGATGGGGTTCTTTTGGTCATGCCGTGTCTAGTTGATTGATCTTTATAAACTATGCTAATATAATATTTTGCCAAATTCCTGTTAACATTTGCTCAGCCCCATCTTCACTTAGGAGTTTAGAATTATGATGGTCGTAGAGGATACAATCTGATTGTTTGGCATGGTTAACAGAGTGTAAGATATAATTTTGAATAATGGGCATGGCATTTGTATTTTTTACTTGTAAATCTGCCAAAACTTCACCAGTGGTTGGCATATTCTTAATCTAGTTTTTTTTTTTCAGAATATTGTTGACATAAGGAATGGTCGAAGAACAAAAGTACCCATATTCGATTTGGAGACTGGTGCTCGTAGTGGCTTTAAGGAACTTGAAGTTTCTGAGGATTGTGGAGTGGTATGCAATTGCTTTTATTGCACATTGCTCCTAAACTTGCCTTTCTTGTTTTATTTTATGTGTTCATACTATAATGATGCAATCCAACTTGCCAACACTAGAACACGAATAATTAGGTTCAAAATTTTGTGCTGGTACCTTGACACAACCATTTCTTTGGCATGGTTTCCATTTGGCATCAATTCTAGCATTGGTGCCATAGAAATAGGTATAGGATTCATTTTTGGTATCATGTATTTTGTTGAAGTGTCCCACATTGAGAGAATGTGGATTTAGTGACCACTTAATATACTAGTTGGGTCCGCCACCTATTTTTTCTATTATTATTAAGAGTGCCTATTAATATAGGATTACAATATATTAAACAAAAAAAAACTTTCCTCTAACCCCAACTTGTCCACCATCAGATCGGAACCACTGACCTTTTAAGAGGTGAGACTGAGAATGCTCATTTGACCACTAGGCCAACCCTAGTGGGTGACCCTCCTCCGCCTATTAGCTCAAGCTTTTGGATTGAAGTTAAGTTTAGCATAGTATCATATCTAGTTTAGTTGTTTGTGTGTTTCTTCCGGGGTAATTATCAGTCCATGTGCAATCCTTCACCTATAGTTTAAGAATTTGGGTTGGAGTACATTTGACACATCTGGATCCTACTTTATGCATCTTGAAGGGTTAGGATTCTAAACGATAAAAAAAAAACTAAAAAGATCAATTACTTGAAATTTTTTAGGGAAGGAAGCAGATGAAAAAAATATGCAAAGACACTTGTTTTAATGATGAGAGTAGTGCAGCAAGATAGAAAAGGGGATGAAATGAAGAGTGAAGTTGTGTGTCAAGGTCTTCAGAGAAGTGTTAGGTGTTGCTTTAGAAGCAGCAAACAAATATTCTAGAAGCCAGTCTTCCGAGTTCCCTTGGTCTGGGTCATAAGTTAAGATTTTTAGTTGTCTGGTTTGTTCGCCCATCCCATCTCTTATAATGAATGGTTCTGCTAGTACTTTTCTTTCAACAGTCATTATGGTGTATTTATTTATTTATTTTTATCTTTCAGATAATTTTTGAAGGGGTTTATGCTCTACATCCCGATATCAGAGAATCACTTGACTTGTGGATTGCTGTGGTAAGGATGATTTCTTGTCCCATTTATGACAATCTGTTGTCCATATTGTATATTTTATTTGTTTTCAAGTGATATAATAATGACAAATACTAGCAATAAAATATGCTTTTCAATAAAAAAAACAGGTTGGAGGTGTTCATTCACATCTGCTTTCTCGAGTTCAGAGGGACAAAAGTAGAGTGGGATGCTTTATGTCCCAAAATGAGATCATGATGCGAGTGTTTCCAATGTTCCAGCAGCACATTGAACCACATCTTGTTCATGCACATGTGAGTAAACCTTGAATTTCTGATTTCTTTGTATATGCTGCACCAGTATTATGACTAAGAAGTATACCCATGAACTTCAGCTAGCTTTCCTTCTATTTATGGCTATTTTCTATTCCATTATTCTCTTGCATATCTATCTAAACCTTGGTACTTCTCTGCTATCACATCTTCAAAGCTTAATTAGCTCTGCTATAGCCCCATCCACCCCTTCATCTAAATTGCCGTGATATTTCTTGATCTGTCTTCTGCAATTATGTTGCTGTCTTATGCATTTTTGTAATTCTTGGAGTGACAATTTATTTCCTCATTGCAGCTCAAAATAAGGAATGACTTTGATCCGGTGCTTTCCCCTGAGAGTTCACTGTTTGTTCTTAAGAGTAATAAACATGTAAGGGAACTATGCATCTTCTTTCTCTAACACATCTAACGTTCTTTTTCCTCTGATGTACATTTGGTTTTCCCCTATCAATAACAGGTAGCTTATGAAGATATCGTAAAAATCCTTGATCCTGCAAAGTTCTGCCGGTCATTCCAGAAATTCACTGATATATATCTAAGGCTTCCGGGAAATGCTGGTAACGGGCTGTTGTCAGAAAGAGACTGTATACGAGTCAGAATTTGTGAAGGCAGATATGCACTGCTGATACGAGAGGTTTTAGCTTACTTTTTTTTTGTGGTTAAATTATACCCTTATAAATTTTTGGTACATTTATTTTTCATAAACCTCAATGGATTTTTTTATTTAAAATCTTATTTGTCAGCCTATCAGAGAAGGGAACTTCATCATTCAGCCCAAAGTGGACTTTGATATTAGCATTAGTACGGTTGCTGGTCTTTTTAATCTTGGGTGAGCAGCATATTTGAAGTTTGAAACTGTTCAATTGCTATTAATATTTTTCACTAGTATCATGTGGACGGTTTATACTTGTTTATTTTTGGGGTATAATATTAGCTTTATTTAATTAGTGATGTTGATATATTTGATGATACACTGTAAAAGTTATAAGGTAGTGAGCACCTATATAATAATATGTTTTTATCCTGATATTCTAACAAATTTTGCAAGGGAGAAATGCGTAATTTGAATTTAAACATGTCTCATTCTTATGAATGAATGGGCCTTTTTAATCTTTAATTTCCACTGTATTGGCTGGACATTAGATTTAGATACTGGTTGAAATATAACTTATGTTGTTTCACGATGTGTCAGGTATCAGGCCATGGCTTATATTGAAGCTTCTGCCTTTATCTACCAAGATGGAAAGGTTGCTTTCTCTCAGAACTAATTCTAAATCTGCAACTGTTCTTTTGCATCATTTGAGTTTTAAATTGATAAAGAGCTCCTGCACTCAGAGTTCATGTTGCTTGTGACATAGTCTCATGATTTATTATTTGTGTTGAAATTGTCGCTAATGTTTAAGGTTATTGCAAAAGTGTTTCAAATATTATCATCTGGGAATCTCAAGACATCACCTGCTGAAAAATAAAGTCTTTCACTATCCTAAATTATTTTGGATCACCTGGATTCTTCTTTGCGCCATCTTCTTCTTCCTTCCTGACTTCCTATCTTTAATTCTCTGTAATTGTTTGTTTCTGTCTTCTTTTTGCTTTGTAAGCTTTTGACAGAGTTTCTTGGGAAAAGATTCTACTATTTTTCTTTACAAAATGATTAGCTAATAAAAAAAAAGGGTTTTAAATATTGGTGATGGTTTTGTGTATAGCTTCTTGTTGAAGAAGACCATCTACAAGATGTTCCCAGGCCTTACCTACAAATCAAAGGCGTTGATAGAGAGGCCGTGGCAGCTGCTGGTTCAGCACTCAAATTGGACGGTTCATACACAACAAAGGTCATGCCTGGACTTATTGAATCTTGTAGTGTTGCTGCACTCTTGCATATCTTTTATATGACCCAAAAATTGTGGTTGATTCAATTTGTCTGCTTCCCTCAGAGTTATTTTGAAATAGTTCTTGAAAGATTGCCAGCGCTGGAAAGAAGTTCTGGTGGGTTTCAAGGTCAGCAGGCTGCCAAGTTGCAGGAAATAATGGAGCGCATTCAATCTCAGGTATCATATGCCATTTGATGAAACAAACATCTCTTACTGTCCACCTGATTTGATCATATGACCTCAAGTCAAAACTAGAATCATCGTAATTTATTTTTTCTTCAGAATCAGGGGAGCAGTTCGGCTTCAGAGTCATCACCGTGCAGGGAGATATCACCACTAGAAGTTGTAATTGAAGACCTTCAGGCAAGAATCAAAAGACTTGAACGATGGCATACCATAAATACGGTACTATATCCTACAAACCTTATAATTGTTTTGTCTGAACCGTTTGAAGACGTTCAGGTCATGATTGCTGATATGCTAAACTATTTGGTGCAGGTGCTATGGACTTTTCTGATGTCTGCACTTGTTGGCTATTCACTCTACCAAAGGAAGCGCCAGTGAGACACTTCTGACTTGGGAAATAGACTATGAATTGAAATCATAATGGAAAATGAATTTTACACTTAATTTTTCCTCCTGCCTTGTACAATTATTTTTGATGTATACTATACTATATTATTAAACTCCCTCTTTCACCTGGTAAAGCTTCCATTTTGATTGTAAGAACTTCATTTGTTTGGATTTTCTTGAATGCTATAAGCTCCACTTAAAAAAAATGAACATGTTTGGATTTTACAGACGATAACAACATGGTTATTCCTGCAAAAGCTGAAATGGTTAAAAACTCGTGAGCGGCAGGATTCGAACCTGCGCGGCCAAAGCCCACATGATTTCTAGTCATGCCCGATAACCACACCGGCACGCTCACTCGATGCTCTGTTTGTCCTCTGCTAAAGTTCCACACCAATTTCAACCATGGAATAATTGAACCTAAAATTATTTAAGTCACCCAAGAGATTGGATGCCCACTTTTACTAGCTAAACATGACTTGGTAATAAGTTTTATTAAACCAAACAGAAATAGATATTTCAATCCAACACTAAGTATTGTTTACAAAAACCTTAGTACTAATTGAATTATAAATACAAAGTTGTAATGTGACTTATCTCATCTGCACAAGGTCAAAAGTTTGAATTCCAGATGGTACACTTGCATGAGTGTAGATGTAAGGTGGCGATTATGATAAAATTTAATATTTCGTAAACTTAGACTAGATTAAATTATGATTCCCGTTCTTTTACTTAAAAGAAAATGTGTACAAATTTGCAATTGGATCAGTCAATTAACTATGGAGTATGGACTATGATACAAGAGAGGCCCAAGCTCATTTACCATAACTAGCCCAGATTCAAATGCCTATTATCTGGGCTACACAATCGGCCCATGAACAAAGGCTAATTAACCAAATAGCCGCAATCATTGTGACTAAAACCCTAAAAACCCTATAACTTACAAGTCTGGAACCTTCCACCAACATCCAGACTCCAAACCAGAGCTTGATCCCCAAGCATAGCCTCGTTTATAAGAGATCCGCTTCCATCTCAGTACGAAGAAGACGAGAAACAGAGAAAACCCTAGGAGATTCAATAATGGCAGCAAGACGCTTGATTCCGACCCTCAACAGGATCCTGGTGGAGAAGATCGTCCCTCCTTCCAAGACCGCCGCCGGCATTCTCCTCCCCGAGAAAGCCAACACGGTAACTTCCGATGACCCAATAATCGCTTCTCGTATCACTCACTTGTTTCGTGTTCAAGTCTGAATTTTTATCCATTTCTGATTGGTGGGTCTCGATTGGGTATGGATCCAACAGCTGAACTCGGCCAAGGTGGTGGCTGTGGGACCCGGAGCCAGGGACAGAAGCGGCAATTTGATCCCGGTGACTGTGAAGGAAGGCGACACAGTTCTCTTGCCCGACTACGGAGGCACCCAAGTCAAGCTCGGTGAAAAAGAGTGTGTGCTCTGCTCCTCAATTTGCTAATCTAAGCCTCATCTGCTTCTTCTTTTCCTCTTTGTGTTTGTATTGATCTGCCTTTTTGGTGGGTTGATTTGTGCAGGTTCCATCTGTTCAGGGACGATGACATATTGGGCACTCTGCAGGAGTGAGTTTCATTGATTTATTTAGGGTTCTAGGATTTGGTAATGTCAATGGATGTAACTTGTTTTTGGTTGATTCCCAATTGATGTTGGTCTCATTTGAACATTCTAATGGATAATATGTGCCAAGGCACTTTGTTTCATACCATTATTGTTCTTTCTTGCTACAATTGATCCATCTATCATGTTTGTAATCAACACCTGCCATTGAATTGTTGGTTCTTATGATCATATGATTTGTTTGATATAAGTGATAGATATTTACGCCTATTTTATTTCAATCTGAACTGTTAGTAACTAATGACAATTACCTTAAGATTCTAAATCAGACAAAATGATTGTTAATATGAAAATTTTCTTATAGTCACTGCAATGTTATCACCCGTAATGGACACGGTAGATGCACTAAGCACACAATTATTGTTTCATGAATCATGCAACACATCACATGGTCCATGTTTTCGTAATTGTTTTATTAGTTTGGTTTAGATGTAGCTTTTTCACTTATGGATTCAATTCACGAGAACGGGAAACAAATAATGTGGAATCTATGTTAATATATGTAATTAAAGGAATTTATATACGTGCAAACATAATAAATTCACATGAGAAAGTTGGTACAGACGTGCACGATCGTGAGAGAGCAGATTTATAAGTCATAAAGTAGGATAAGAAAATTCCAGAAATAGGGTTGGGCTCTTATTGTTAAGCTATTGTTATATGAGGTTTAATTATTCATTATATGGTTATAGAATGATTAGCATAAATGGTACACTCTAAACAACAGCATCAAGAAAGGTTACAATGATGTTGAATTTAGAAGAAGGGGATGAGCAATCAAATACAAAATACTACAAATAATTATACAATCATAGTATTATTTACCAAAATGATTAGTAATGTATTACTGTTAAAATATACTATTTATTACCTTATTTTATCTCTCCATATTATTACTATTCTATTTCTTTTGGATTTTGGTTGTGTTCCCTTAATTAATTCAGTTTCTTTGTATTAATATTTTTCTTTTCTTTTTTCTGTTTCCGCTTTACTTTTTTTTGATGGTTTCCTTTATGATTTTTCAGTTATAATTACAATAATTTGTGATGTTATAAAAAAATTGAGATATAACATTATTGATAATTTAAAATTATTTAGAGATTAAAAGGAGATAATTTTTTTAAAATAAATGATAGATATTTATGTGGAACGATGTTGATACAGATTCTTGAACTATAAGGAAAAAATAATAAAAAGGAAAATACTTTCCTTGCAAATAAGAACAAACACGGCCACATCTCATCGGAGCTTCAATTGAATTTCTCAGAGCACGTGCCTACCTTCTCCTCTCTCTTTTCTCCGGTGTTGGCACCACCGCACAGGGCAGAGGGCGCCGCCGCGTTCTGTTCTGAATCAAGTACAAGATAGTCTTTTTGACTTCTTTTCTCTCTCTCCGCAGTCGTCTCCACCAGACCCACTTCTTCTCTCTGTCAACAGAGCAAGAGAGAGAAATTGAGAGAGAGAGAGAGAATGCTGATGTGACGCAACGATAGAGCAGAGATATCCGCAGACCAGATGCTCCAAAAAACTCGCCTCCCAAGCAGCGGCCAATCCCCCCCGG
>JAYMSW010000603.1:0-21078 GCA_036897725.1 Erodium texanum | reverse complement strand
TTTTGGAAATCCCCAAAATCCCCCTCTTCGAAAGTAACCCCTAAACTATTCAAGCCCTAAATAACAAATCCTATACTACCCTCTCAACCAATCTAAATCCTAAAACTATCATATGCACCGAAACAACTCCTAAAACCCTTAAATCAGGGGTGGGGTAGAGTAGTCATTTTATTAAAAAAAACTAATGGTGTTAACTAGTTCGCAAACATTTACAATACATGAACGATGTTTTTTACAAAGCCAATAATTCACCGTTACTCTTTCCAAATCAAGTTGGTTTATATAGTTTTTCCTTTTAACTTTCCAATGGGTTGCTTCATATCATGAACTTGCCACGTGTCAAGCATGCAAGGGTCATGACTTGGCTCCACATAGTTGACTAAACAAAACACACACACCTTAAAATACTAGGAGATGAAACGAAAAGCAACCGATGTTTGGACTCTATTATTGATGAAACGAAGTCAATGTGTATAAAATAGAGGAGGTGGAGCTTGCAAGGGACCTTGTCGGGTGACCTCATACTCATAAAGTATGACAGGTTAGTTAAGTGGGGCACGGGCCAATCGGGTGTCGACAAGTGGACTCGGGGACGGCCGATTAATCAACTATAAACGGTTCGATTATTGGTGGTTAGTGAGCTAATGAGGCATGCCATAACAGGAAGTGGGTATTTAAAATTGCCGACCAGGGTTTCTTGTGGGTTAGGGTTTCATGCATCGATTCAACGGCTCTTTTTGCCTCTTCGAGTTCTTCACGCCTCACCCTCTCTCAGGTCGGTAAATAGCCATTTCGGCCGTCATGGTCAACCATCCTCTCCAAAACGAGAAGAAATGTGAAGACAATGCTTCTCATTCTGATATGTATAAATGATCAAAATACCTTTCGCTAATCTCCGAATTTTTACAAATATACAACTACTACAATCCGTTGTGCTATTTCCCCTGAATCGGCATAAGGGTATTTATATTGCCAACTAGCAAATCGTTGTAGGGGTATTTTGGTCATTTCATAAATCCTAAATCTATGACAAGGTGTGAAGGAGAGAGACTCAACATCTCCTGATTAGGTCAATAATAAAGAGACAATAGCAAGTTTCTACCTGTCTAAGGCAAGAGGGTCACTATCGAATTTAATAGGGATGGGTTAGGGGCAATTTGGTAATTTTCAAGGGTAATAACTTGCCATTGCAGATAGGGAATGTGATTGTCATACAAATATTGTTAAGTGTAGGTTGACCACTTCCAAAACCAACCGCTATTAAAAAGGTGTTTTGCTTAGACAATATTGAGTGTGTTGCTTGGTGTCTACGCAACAATGACATGTCTATTTTTTTTAATAAATTGAAACTAACATTCATATAATCTGGGACAGCGATATTTAAATCTAATCTAGAATTATTCATGTGTGGGGCCGTAAGGGCAAAATTGCCTAAACAAACAAATAACTCACCAAGTGCTTCTAATAGTTTCAAATTTGAAAGGTTAATGGTTTTTCCTCTTCTTTTTTTCTACTCTAACACCTGAACGAGTAACAAAAAAAAAGATTCGATATCTTGGAAGTAACACATCGAGACAACAAAAGTCCTACCTACATACGTTTTTTTTGTATGGTTACTCTTGGCCGTCTTTCTCCTCGATTCCATCTGCACCGGTGCTTGCTGCTTTTGAAGGTGGTGGTTCGGCACACGCCCTCAGGACGGCTTCGTTCTGCAAGGAAGAAGCACTCCTATGAGCTATAAATCGGAAGCTCAAAACCTTATAAAGATATTTGCCAAAAAAAAAAACAGATATGTGGAGACTATCAAGAGTTTACAAGTAAAGAAGCTCTTCTATAGAAACATGTAATGATGTAACTTACCGTGAACCAAATATGGCTGTAGGATAGTTAACGGGTGGAAGAAAAAGAAATTTAGCATTAATTGATGGCTGATGGTATGAGATCAACTATTTAGTATCGTTCCTAGGAGCCAACGAGGGCTTGCTCAGACGAAAATCTATTTTAATGGTGTACAACGGTATTAACTTTTGAGTTGGGTTAGTTGCAATTAGATCAAGAGCCTAAGATGTCAAGCTTTTCAAAGGAACAAAACAGCCACAAGTTCATGTTACTGAAGTAGAATCATTAGCTAAAGGCCAAAAATATAATACAGACAATGAACTCTGAAATAGAATCAAGAGTTTATCCTGCAATACTAATCAGATTGTGCTTAAGTGATACTTCCACTGTTCCAAAAACAAGTGTCTTACTTCCCTGCACAGGTTGTTTCAATGTGTCCACCTATGTTTTAAGAGAGTGAATTATCCACGGATTACCAACAATGTCCCCGTGTGAGTTAGTTGCTACAACATGAGCATCTTCACAAGTGGAACACAAACTCCACCAATTCCTTAATTTTTGCTAGAAATCGAAGAGGCACTTATTTAGGAACAGAGGGTAGCATTAAGTATGCTCCCGAAGTCCAAGTACAAAGTAGGAACGTCATAACATAATAATATGAAGACTACCATTAAGTGCCGTGAATTTCTTTCCACATAACATATCAAATTCAAAGAGAACAACTACTACATATAACATATTGAAAGGAAAGAACGTCCAATGATATTCTACGACTAAATCAAGATAAACTATCTATCGGTTATGAATGTTGTTCCCTCAGAATATACAAAAAAAAAAAATAGTATTGCACAAGAAAATACAAGCCTTTAGAAACATTATCTAATAACTTGAAAATCTGCAAATAATCAACATCATTACATAAGTAAATCTCCAAGTCCAAGCAACAATTTCTGGGTATATATTGCCTTTTTAAGACTTATATTCTAGAAGTGTCCTCAATACAAGTAGAAAATTTTGGTTTTTCTCATGCTGTGCAAAACAAACACAATATAAAACGATATGAACAATACATGACACCCAAATCAAGCTATTAGATACCAATAATTGGCCAAACAGATAAGATTCAAGGTCCATAACCAGAAAATGATGAAGATTAGTAACAGATTAAGATTCAACAAGAACAGAAGAGCGAAACCCTAAAAGGGGTAGAGAAATGGAGGACCTGCCAGACGCGGAGGAGACGCTTCTTAGCGTTGGCTTTGCGGGTGGTGGTGAGCTTGATCCTCTTCCAATGGAGCCCTGCGTTGTCGTTCTTCTTCACTATCTCCATCACTCTCGTCCCCCAAAACCCTCCGAACCCTCTCATCTTTCTTCTCTTCCTCGACGAGCTCAGTCTCAGAAATCGGTCTACTGTGTGTAAAGGAACCTACTTTGTTGGTCCTTTCAGGCCCATGTACGGTCAGGTCTTGCTTCTAATTGGGCCGGTTTAAAATCCATGGGTCTTCACTTACCCAATAATACGGCCCAGTTATGGTTGAGTGAAATATTTATTTACATTTTTTTTTGAAGTCATTTATTTACATCTAATTAATCAAATATGATGCTCTCGGCCTCTTTCCCTCCTTTTTCTCTTCTTCAGTTTTTCTCACTATCACGGTGACAGTTACGGACGTGTCTAATTTTTTCTTTTTTCGATGATCCATCGTCGTTGAATTCTCTTTACTGACGGTTGCTTCTCCTCACGTCTGTTTCTCCATCTGGATACATGGAAAATGAGTACGAGCATCGACTATGAGGCGCTAGGGGCGGCGAAGCGTGTAGTTAATAAGGTTTTAGCTTAGTCTGATTTAGATGCCCAATTATTGCACTCTTTGGTGCACAATTATTGTGTTATTAGGCCAGAGTTATATTTTACTTCAAATTGGGGTCTATGTGAATGTTAGCAATCTTATGTGGATGGCTTATATTTGTACCTTCTTATCAGCACGTAGTCTAGTATGATCTATCTTGATCGGAGAATTCCACTAGAGCTAATTTATTCTTATGTTACGACAAATTATTCTGTCATGAAAATAAGAATGAAAATGACAATCAGAATAATAAACAGTAAATGAAAGAATCTAATGAGAATCTATTTCGTTTTTCCAAAAAAAAACTAATGACAAACATATAATTACCCATTTTTTACTTATTAACGATCTATAAGGGCAAGTCCACTGGAAGCACCAGTGTCAGCTTGCTATGTCGGATCCGGTAGGTCAGGTTCGTGGTTATGGCACTGGTGCTAGACGAAAACAAGTCTACCGTCATAGTTGTGCTAGTGTAAAGGTGTGGAGGTGTGGTCATGAGGATGCAGGGAAACGGAGAGAGAGAGAAGAGAGGATGCTGTAGGGAAAGAGTGGTTGTGATTGATCAATATTCCTCAACCTCATTGCCCAACATCAATTGTTAGCGGGAAATCGTGTTAACATAACACGAGTACCGACCAGTATTAACAATGTGCTAGCAGCACATATGGATCCAGCTTTAACCAAACAATCAAAGACAACAAATCTAAGTCGATAGAGGAAGGACAGGTAAAGCAGGAGGGTGCTGTAGAAGATGCCACTTGGCATCAATTTCGGACAAAAGAACCTGTAATAATCAGAAACAAACGAATAAAGAAACAAGATAATGTGAACCATGTGTACTATATAATAAAGAAAACTCGACCCTCCTAGTCCTACGATCCTATATAATAAAGATAATGTGAACCATGTGTCCTTAAGTTCCGACAGGGCGCGGTGAGTCCTACATTGTTCTTTTGTGTAGATTCATGAAAGCTTTCCGGCGAGCGGAGGAGAGAAGGAAGTGTAGGCGTACACGAGCGTGGCTCCATCAAAAACCTAGGAAGGGTTCGAGGTTGTTGATGGTGCCCACGCTGTGTGCGCCTATAAATCTACTCTTTCTTACAGTTAAATACATGTACTGTGCGGTGTGTTCCACACGTGTGTCGCTGTTGAGTCAAAGGTAAGCTTCAATCATGTACGAACCAATCAGTTAAATACATATGAGTTTATTCTCGAAATTTGTTTTCTTTTTTCCAAAGCCTGTTAGGGCAACGTTAATGTATTATCGTTGATAGCATCGTTACATTAGCATGTGCAGGATCATGTGACGGTAGTAATATCAGTGGTAGCCTTGGGTAAGGTTAATATACCGGTACTATCACTTTGTTTATTAATAAAAATAAATAAATAAATGTTGAGACAGAAAGACAGAAGAGAGAGATAAGAGGAAAATGTGGGTAAGTCATTATTGGTTTTGCATGTTGATACTGACTCCAAAATTAACGTCGGTATTGATTAGGGCTAGCACCAACATCGACATTAAGTAAGGTTAATGTAGCACAACACTAACACCGATGATATCATCCTAAACACCAACCGTTAGCCTTATCCTTAGTGTTTCTTCTTTTCTTTTTACAATTTTTAACTTTACTTTTTTGACAAAAAAAAGTTTTTTTTTTGTTGTATTATTGATGTAACTATCAAATGAAAAGTATGTGATAAATTAAGAGTAAACACTCTAGAGAATGATCAATATTCGAATGGATGCATACCTTTCTTCTTGAAAGTTACATAATACTGTAGAACACTCAGTTATATTTGATTTGATATCTTACAGACCTAAATCGGAGCTCGTATAAAAATGTTACGGTCATTTGAAACTTTACTGTTGTTTGACCCATTTTTTATACTTTAAAACGTTCTTTTTAAATTCTAAAACACTCCTGTAACACTCCCAACAATTTGATATCTAACAATTCGATTATTAATGTCGTACTTTAAATTATTCTTCTAGCTCCGCTCCTGTATAGCGTGTGTACCGTCTACCAACTCCAACCGAAGTTGATTAGAAAGCACACTAAACATACACATGAATAACTCATGATAAACAATTATAAATAACAAGACAAATAATTATACATAACATAAATAACAATTATTGTTCCCATCATGATTTAATCCTAAATTATCAGATCAGATTAAAACATCGATAGTCGATCCTATATAAACAAAAATATATATTACTTTTGTGATCTCGCATAAATCCTACTTTCTACCATCTTATTTTATACTAATAAGATGTTTACTTCAATGATCTCCTACACCTCATGGAATTATAATTGTTCATTTTTTAATTGCAAATACTTATTGGCTCTCCAACCTTTTGAAGTGTCACATTCCACCGAGGCCACCATAGCCCAACCATGAATAAAATTCACAAAAAATCAAATTATAATAATTATAATGTTTTTTTGGACCGTCTAATAAAAAATTAAGGAGAAAAGGAGAGAAAAGAATAATAATTAATCAAAGTAAAACAAATAAAGGACCAATTTTGCTTCCGAAAAGCTCTGCTTCGGCTCTTTACAGTTACAGCTTCGTCTTCTTCAATTCATCGATCCAATCCCTTCGCGACCTCCAAAAAAGGTACTCTTTTCATGTTTTTTTCCATCGTTTTCGAGAAACCCTGATTCAGATTTAGACAATATGTATTACCATTTTGAGTCGCTGAAGTAGAGATTGCTTGTATATTTTGAACCGATCTGGGGGTTTTGTTCGCAACCCATTTGCGATTGTTTCTGGAAATAACCAGTGACTGATTTGTACAGTGATTTAGTGCAATCTCGAGTGAAGATGTTGGGTGTTCTAAGGCAGAAGATGAGCTCCGGAGGCTCCTCGGTAAATCTCAATTCAATTTTTCTTTGTGTGTGTTCATGCTCATGCCTTTGAATTGGGCAAAAAAATTGAAATTGAAAGTGGTTGGATTTTACCATCAGTAATTGCATTGTTAGTTCAATTATGTGAACTGTTATGTTTGTTTTGGTTAGGGTTTAGGCCGGTCCTTGCAGGGAATTAGGCCTGCAGTATCTGCATTGAGGAGTTACTCATCTCCAGCAAAAGAGGTGAGTCTTGCATCTAGCTGTTGTTTCTACTTGTGCTTTAGATTTGAGAAGTTTTACTTTACCAATACATGTTCTGATTTGGACTTTTGATTATGTTGAGTAATGTTGATTACTTTTTTTAATGACATGTGTACGCCCCGCTTGAAGCAAATATCTCTATGCTATTTCTCGTGGAAGATCTAGAATTGTTAGCCTATAGGGTTTACTTGGGCTCTTCATATTTACTTTCAAATGATATTTATCATGATAAATGTTTGAGAAGCTGTGGGCAAGTTTGGTTGTACTAGTTTTCTTGAAAGGACTATTGAGTGAAGCAAAAAATTTCAGTGTTAAAAATCAATAAAAATGCATTTCTTGCCTCTGGTTCTGGTTCTATTTTGCTCGATGGACTTATTGAAGTTGCCTTTTGGAATTACAAATCATGTAGATGACGGTGAGAGATGCTTTAAACTCTGCTCTTGACGAGGAAATGGCTGCTGATCCTAAAGTCTTCTTGATGGGTGAAGAGGTGAGACACAGTGAACTGGACTTGTTTTCAAAACCCCGTTTCATGATTTTGCTGCTTTCACATTCATTTATTCATTCTATGTTTTCAATGTAGGTTGGGGAATATCAAGGTGCATACAAGGTTAGAACTTATTTATTGTATAGATAAAAGTACAGTCTTATGCCCCTATCATTGCATTTGCTCATGAATTAGCCATTAAATTCCATTTTGTTATGTATAGATTACAAAGGGGCTTTTGGATAAGTATGGTCCTCAGAGGGTTCTTGATACTCCAATCACAGAGGTTTTTCCTTTTACCTTGCTTCACCTAATCATTTGAGTTTGCGTACTTTTTTATTTGTTCTACATATGATATGATCATATGATTATCTTTTTAACATTTTGATGGCAGTTTTTGACTTACAGCATTCATTTTTTTTGCTTGTTTTGCAGGCTGGGTTTACAGGAATAGGGGTCGGGGCTGCTTACCATGGTCTAAAGCCTGTTGTGGAGTTCATGACGTTCAACTTTTCCATGCAGGTAAGAGGTTTCCTAGTTTGGATGCAATATTTATTTTGATTGACTAAATCAGGTGTATCAAAGCATTTTGAGCTAAAGACCATTACTATGTTCAAGTAAGAGAGCACCTAGGTTTTTTATTCTTCAAAAACTTTTTAAGATTTTTGTATCAAGAAATGGACTCAAGAACACCCTTATGTAGAAGGGGGCCTCAAATTGCCACTTGACCCCACCTTGAGAGAGAGAGAGGCCCAACAAGGGCTGAATAGAGAAAGGGAGGGAGAGAGCCCCAACAAGGGCTGAATAGATAGGCTCAACAGAAGTTGGGAGGTGGAGATAAATGAGGTGTGATGGATGGAGATGAATGAGGTGTAATGAGTACCGCTGCTGGGACTTGAACCCAGGTCTCCAAGACGCAAGTGCTCGACTAGTTGGACAAGCAAGCTTTGTTAGTTCGGAAACAATTTATTAATGCATATTGCTTAGATCAAATTTGAGTTTCCTATTTAATAATCAAGGTTAATATTTTGGCAATTTGATAGTTAGTATGGTATGTGGTGTTGTAGTTCTTTTTTGAAGTACTACTATAAACAATCACTCTTTTGACTTAATCTGAATTGAAGTAGGCTTTATATCTAATTGTGATATAAAACCACTAAGCTTCTTATTATTCCACAAGAATAAACAAATATTAAGATTGTGAGGTCTCAAGTTTTTTATATTCATTATAGCTTAACCATTTTTGCAGGCGATCGATCATATTATCAACTCTGCTGCAAAATCAAACTACATGTCTGCTGGCCAAATGAATGTGCCCATTGTTTTCAGAGGACCTAACGGAGCTGCTGCTGGAGTTGGAGCTCAACATTCCCATTGTTATGCTGCTTGGTTCGGCTCATGCCCAGGGTTGAAAGTGTTGGCCCCATATTCATCTGAAGATGCTCGGGGACTCTTGAAAGCTGCCATCAGAGATCCTGACCCAGTTGTCTTCCTTGAGAACGAGTTGCTGTAAGTAGTCATGTGGAAGATTGTGGTTCTGAATTTTATCTTGTTTTTTTACGAACAATTATTTAAACGCATTGATATTTGGGCTCAAGACCACCCTTTAAGGGAGGTTTGTTTTTGCCACTTGACCCAACAAAAGTTGGTGAGCGATCAAAGAGGCCCAACCAAAGTTGGAGAGGAGCCCAAAGAGGCCCAGTTCAAGTGCTTGACCAGCTGGTGATTCTTGTATGTGCTCTAAAGTTAAATGAAATGATATTTTTGATGATGTTGTGCTGTAGGTATGGTGAGTCATTCCCTGTTTCAGCTGAATGTCTTGACTCCAGTTTCTGTCTCCCAATAGGGAAAGCGAAGGTTATTCTCCTAAAGCTCAAAAACCTTCTTTAAATGATGTTTTTTTGCGGTTATTTTAATTTTAATGACCTGTGTTATAAGCATCATTTATGTTTCTTTCTTGCAATCTTGTGTTACTAACAGATTGAGAGAGAAGGAAAGGATGTGACCATCACGGCCTTCTCAAAGATGGTGGGCTATGCACTCAAGGTTTGTATTCTACCCTTTTCTATGTTAGGGATATCTGTGTTCTAAAAATCCCAATATCTCCTTTGAACTCGGTGAAACTTAGTCAACTCGGTCAAAACTCAGTCAAACTTGGTCAACTATTTTCCATATGCAATTTTAAAGTGTATATGAAAATTTGTACTCCAAGATCTGTGCATAGCATGAACGCGGAAAGAGATTATCGATAACAAGTTCAATTCACTTTTCAAATACAATTCAATTTCATAGAACATGAATTAAAATGTGTCTGGAACTATCTGATTTTACTACACTCCCATGTTTCTCCCTGATTAGGTAAAAGATCCTTATTTGTCGCTTTCTCGATCTGTTATTAACATCGTTGATACACAGGCGGCTGAGTTGCTTGCAAAGGAAGGAATTAGCGCTGAGGTAAATTGAATTAATTACTTCAATAATATAAACTGCTGTTGCAAACATTCCAGTATTGGTTCACAAGACAGGTGATTTTTTTAAATGTAAATATAGGTCATAAACTTGCGTTCAATCCGACCTCTAGATACAGCGACAATCAATACTTCAGTCAGAAAAACTAATCGATTGGTAACAGTTGAAGAAGGATTTCCTCAGCACGGTGTCGGCGCTGAAATCTGGTTTACCATCTATCTTCTAATTAGTCATTAACTTCGATATTGGAAAAACTACTAACTTCGGTATAAACCATTGCTTTTTGATCGGTTGTTGCTACAATATATGAATATTCTAACATGATACATTTCTGAACACAGCACGTCTGTTATTGAAGAGAGCTTTGGATATCTTGATGCTCCGGTTGAGAGAATTGCTGGAGCTGATGTGTGCATGCCTTATGCTGCAAATCTTGAGAGATTGGCCGTCCCACAGGTTGTTCCTCTCTTCCTCTTCTGATTTGTTTAGTGCTAAGTGTGCATTTCGATTAGGATTAGAGGACAAGAGTCACCATAATTTGCGTGTAATTTGTAGGAGTTATTCTTTTCTTCCTCATTTGATCACTATCTCCCAGAATATGAATGTAAATGGGGTGATGCGAGGGAATGAGAATAGATATAGGGATTTATAAAAATTTGCAACTCTAATTTTTTTAGGGTAAATTGCTCATAACCTTTCTGAATTGTCCTGAAATGCATGACCCCATAGTAAATTTCCCACATACACATGACTACCATTATGAATTTTCAAGTGCCACCATAGAACAAAACAGACGGAAACAATCAATATTTTCGTTTTTTTTTCGTCACACGACTTACACATGTAAATTTTTAAATATCCCAAATGACTCACTCTCACGCTTTACCCTTCCAATTTCAAAATCCTCTGTGAAATCATATTGAAATCGGAGGATTAAAGGAAGGGAGTGAGTAGTTTTGGGATGTTATAAAATTTTAAACCCACATGATGATTTCTGATAGTTTACGTCTATTTGGTGTGATGGTGACACAAAAAAATTTAAAAAAAAAATTCATAAAGGTAGTTATGTGCAATTTACCAAAAAAATTTATTGGGGCAATCATAAATAGAAGTTCACAAAACTTATACAAAGTTCCAAACGCAGCACAATTTTTTATGATTCCTCTGCTATTCGAGCATCTTGTGCACCCAGTGGAACTTACTAGTTGTGGTTTGGTTTTGTTAATCCTTAATTGAAGTTACTGATGGAAGAGTTGCATAATGCCGATTCTTGCATTATGGGTTTTTTATTTATGAAAAAAATGTTTTGGTCTGGAGCTATGCCTACAAACCACCAAATATGTTTTTTTCCCTTTTTCTGGTCTTGTATTTCATTTTCTTAAATTAGTTCGGTTCTTGAATAATATGCAGATTGAAGATATCGTCCGTGCAGCGCAAAGAGCATGCCACAGATCCGTACCATTAGCTGCAGTTGCATAATCGACCAAGCTGGCCCAATAAACAAACTTTTCCGGTTCCAGGTCAACTATGTCATTTCCTCCCGTATGCTACTCTATTAAACATCTTCTGATGCATTGTTGTTAAAATCTTTTCAGGAAACGGATTGATTTTACGATTCCTTTTTCCCATTCTCATTGCAGCATCGCCATTTGAATAACTCAGAGACTGTTAATAAAGGCAACGACATGATACTCTTATGATTTCAATGTTTGACTGACGGGTTTCACGAACCTGTTTCTGGATCTTTGTATTGTGAAAACAATATTATCTCTGTCGGATCTTCTCTTGTACAAGAAACAATTTTTTTTCTGAGTTTCCGATGCGATTCTTGTTCAAAACAAATTTGTTTGCTGGTGTAGTTGTGACATGAGCAGGTGATTAAAAGGCTGTTTGGACTTGTCTTGTGAATCGAATATTATATATAATTAATTCATGTAATTGACGTTTTAGCTGTGACGAATGTAGCTATTTTAATTAAAAGTCTTTTATAATATCGTGACTTTTATTTGATTGGTTGAGTTCATGGTTAAATATGATACTTTAAAATCCATGAGGAATTGCATGGATAATTGTAGATTGATGGTCTAAATCATACTTATGTATGAATATTCTCAATTTTAGAACATTATTCATAGTTTTTTCCTTATTTTTATTTGTTCAAATATGATAATAAAAATGTTGTTCACCAGTCATTATAATTTTAGATTTTTACTTTAAAAATTATTTGTACGATGACCATTTTAAAGTGGAATGATAAAAAAATAAAATTCTTTTAACACGGTAAAAGAAACATAAAAAATCGGAGATTTGTAAATAATGGTCAACAATATATATATAAAATAAAATATAATTAAGATTAACATCTACAAATAACTACAAAAAAATTAATTTTCTTTGCATTTCATTGATCATGGTCTTACAAAGAATGCAAGATTCTTATAGAATTCAATGTTCGTTTGAGTCTTATTTTCTTTAATTATTAGATAAAAATATGATAAATTATTTTAAATTTTGTTAGGTTACAATTGACCATAAAAGTCAAGGGTTTTATAAGGAATTCAATTCATTTTGGTAGTTAATAATAATAATAAAATAGTTAGAAGATTAAAAATAGAAATTGACCGGTCAGAGAGTCACGAAAAAGAAACAATAAAATCTCCGTTGACCGGAAAAGAAAAATAAATAAATAAATAAACAAAACAAAACATCACTCTCACTCTCATTCTTCTTCGACTGGTAAAACCAGATTTTTGTACCCAATTCGAGAGCTTCACTACACAATTCTTGTTGGGTCGCTCGCAAATTGGAAGTAGAAGACGACACAGGACAGATAAGGAGGCTTCGATCGGAGAATTTCAGTGTGAGAAGTAATGAATTCTCTGAAAAGATTTAAGGCTTTAGGGCATCGAAAGCGCGGTGATGGAAGAGACTCCAGAGACCGAGCATCGCCTCCTCCTTTGGTTCGCTTGGACGAGCTTGCCCAGGCTGCTCAGGTATATACTTAATATATGCTTTGTTTTTTTTCTGTTTGGTTGCTGAGAAAATTCGGAGAGAACGAAAGGGAAAATTAGAACAAACTCTTACAGTCCCCTGTGTCAATTTTTGGCTGCTCCAACTTGGTATAGAGTGATTCTAATTAGTAAAATTTCACAGCTAGTCAAGTTGTGAGTTCATTGAAGAAATCAGCTATAGATTTTAGGTTTTCTGGGATGATCAAAATGAATTGTTGGTTAAGCTCGAGAGAGGAAGCGAGATTTAGATTTTTATATATTTATAAAATTTGAATCAGGACTTGATTGTGAATCTGGAAAATAATTGATTAATGCTGTTTGCAAGTTGCAACACTATTTTTAGCTGAATATAAATTGTATCATTAAGTTTCGAGCTCCAAGATTTTTGGTTCATGGTGACCCCAAAATCAGCTAGATTACTTGTCTAGATTATCTGGGTACAAATATTCGAACCTTAATTAAGAGTTTATAGTTGATGCTTTTGTAACTGCTCTTGTTTAAGTGGTTTATCTGTTCCCAACTTGCTTATCATGTTATTGCTGCTTCTATTTTTGCAGGATATGGAAGATATGAGAGCGTGCTATGATAGCTTGCTCTCTGCAGCTGCAGCAACTATTAACAGCGCATATGGTACTAATCAATTTCACTTTTACTGAAATGTCTTGTATTCTATATCCATGTATTGCCGAACTTAGAAATGTAAAGTATTTTACTATTACTGCTTGTCTTAAGGGAGCAATTAGTGGCATTAATGTTGATTCAAGTGTTCTTTTTGTTTGTATCTTTTTGAGAAAGTCTATAATCTTTTGATATCTTTAATTTCCAGAATTCTCGGAGTCATTGAGGGAAATGGGGGCTTGCCTTCTTGAGAAGACTGCACTGAATGATGATGAAGAAAGTGGTCAGTGAATATTTTTTCTAACCCAATAATTTGGAATCATTAAGTATTAGTTGAACTTGAATCTTCAAACCTGTTACATTATGTTTCTGTTGAGGTAAAGAAATGAGGCTTATGTTGTTTTCATTCTTGTGCAGGTAGAGTTTTGCTGATGCTGGGAAAAGTGCAATTTGAACTTAAAAAACTTGTTGATGGCTATGTGAGTCATGTTTATAACATTGCATATCTCGTTTTTTTAAATCTCTTCATTACCCTTAATGTGACTCATTGCTCTTCATATGCCAGCGTTCACACATATCACAGACAATCACATATCCATCAGAATCTCTTCTTAATCAACTTCAAACTGTTGAGGTTTGTTTCTATGAACTTTTATCAGTTCAACATGCGATAAGGCTTATGGTTAGATCCAATGACATTTCTCCCTTCATGTTGATGCAGGAAATGAAGGGGCAATGCGATGAAAAGAGGTTCAAGATTTTTCTTTACTATGTATACGTTTGTATATTAGGGATACTTGCAAAAAAGTACCGAGGTATTCACTTTTTTGCAAATCATAGCCCTCTTCTTTGGTGATGGCAAAAAAGTGCCCCGAACTTGCCTTTTTTTTTTTTTGCACTTTGTAACAATTTGTTTCAAAGAGTCGGTTTTACCCTTGAAAAATTTCCAAGTAAAAAACAAAAAATCCAAAATTTTCATCTCCCTTAACTTTCCTCCTCTGTGTACTGTATGGAGAGGAATAAAATTAAGGGAGGTGGGAATTCTGGATTTTTTTGTTTTTGTTTTTTACTTCTTATTTTTTGAATTTAAAATTATCAAGGGTAAAATCATCATTTACAAAACAAATTCACATAAAGGGCAACAAAAAGGCAAGGTCAGGGTACTTTGTTGCCATTATCAAAGATGGCTACGATTTGCAAAAAAGTGAATATCTCAGGGTACTTTTTGCAGTTGTACCTATATTATACACCTATAGAGATGAATGTCTTTACATTTGTGTACATATGATTTGCAGAGAGGTATATGAATACATGATCAAAAGACAAAAAGGAAAAGGGGGATCGAAAAATGTGAAAGAGGAGACATTTACTAAACAGCAGATTCATGTAGCTCATGAAGAGTATGAAAACGAAGCCACTTTGTTTGTTTTCCGTATGAAGTCTTTGAAGCAAGGACAGTCCCGAAGTCTTCTTACTCAGGCAGCTCGTCACCATGCTGCTCAGGTTTTTTTAAACCTTTTTTACTCTGCCTTATTTTATTTTTTTTAAAGAATGGTCGTTTACATTTATTTTTCTTATTGGGAACAGTTGAGTTTTTTCCAGAAAGCTTTGAAGTCTCTTGAGGCGGTAGAGCCACATGTGAAATGGGTCACTGAACAAAAACACATTGAGTACCACTTCAGTGGGTTGGACGATGATGTGAGCAACAGTGAGGGTGATGACGACTGTGAGGATGATGATGAAGAAGATGAAGGTGGTACACATGATGATGGTGAATTGAGTTTCGACTATGGTCAAAGTGACCAAGAACACAGGGTTTCTGCCACACGAAACTCCATGGAGGTGACAATTACTGTCAAATATTGACATTTACGATAATTTCAACAAGTTTATGCATTTTGTGCACAGCACAATATCTTTTTTACTTGTTACTGAATTGTATATCATGCTATGCAGTTGGATCAGGCGGACATTACATTTCCTCAAGCTCCAACAGTGGAAGTTGCAAGGGTACGAAATTCATTGTCTTCAGTTATAGGGTTAATTACACCTAAGTTTACATGTTTTTCACGTGGCTACACCTAAGCTCAAAATTCTTTTTGTAGCTACCCTAGGTTTCAAAATATTTCACACAACTCTTTTTATTGTCGGAAAATGACGGAAATGCCCTTGACCCTAATCTCAAAAAAGACTCCATAACTACCCAAAAACATTTTGATTTAATATAAGAAACGGTTGAGTAGATGTAAATTTTTTTCTTAAAAGATAGAACTATCAGAAAGATGAAAAAGGGCTTTTTGTCATTTCTTTCAAAAAGAGATCTATGATTATTATTTTTAGAAAGTTAGGGTAGCTGCAAAGCGAATTTGGAACTCAAGTGTAGCTAGGTGAACAACGTGTAAACTTAGTTGTAGCTTGGTGTAATTAACTCTAAATTATAAATGCAATCATGGTGAACTGAGTTATTGGTACCTGCTCTCTGTTGGGTTGGATCTATAAAGTGATAAGTTTCAGTTCAGTTCTCTGTCATCAACATATGCTTAATTATTTTCTCAGGAATCTGCAATGCAAATATATGGCTATAATTTTTGAATTTCGTTAAGATCATATATAAAATCGCACATGGGTTCTGATCGAAACTTGCTTTTAAACCCATTAAATTATTGGGTTGTTAAAAAGGGTCAAACTTCTGATAAATTACTTTTCTTTTTCTGCATATTTGCAGGTAAATGTACAAAGAGGTTATAGAGACCCCGTCTCAAATAAAATCTTGAAACTGAGCATGTCTGCTCCACTGTTTGCTCAGAAGAATCATAGTCCTGCTGAAAGAGCAAGAGAGGTGCCACTAACTCGTAGATTCCACACATACGTGCTACCAACACCAGTAGATTCAAAGACTTTGGCACCATCTTCACCTTCAAGCACTCAAGTTCTTCAGAAACAACCAACAAGTGTGTCCTTGGAGCCAAATAAACATGAAAAGGATGCGAAAATCTCGAAAAGCACTTTTCTAAACACAAAGACGGTCCTCAAAGAGAGCCATAACAGTTCTGCTTCTGATAGACTCTTATTTTCACGGTTTGACCAACAAAGACAATCTTTTTCTGGCCCAATATCGAGTAAAGTTGGGCCTAAAAAGCCTTTCACCAGTGAGTATCTCCAATTGTTTTCTGGGCCTCTTCTTCGAAATCCAGCTCCTAAATCACCATCGCCTCCCAAAGTATCACCTACTTTCGTGCCATCTCCCAAAATAAGTGAGCTTCATGAGCTTCCTAGGCCTCCTCCAGCTAGTTCAACCTCTAAATCTCCTAGGGGATTAACTGGCTATTCAGCACCATTAATATCCAGAGCTTCAGAACATTCTGCTACAAATAAGTCTGTAGTGTCAAGTTCTGCATCGCCTCTGCCTAAACCACCTCATGATCTCTCCCATAGTTTCTCCATACCTTCAAGAGGTTCAGACATGCTTGAAGATGTTTCTTCACCTACCTTAGAACCAATTCACTTGCAACACCGAGCTATCAATTGATTCTGTGATTGCCAGGCTACAGGTAACTTAAGTATCCATTGCTTTAGTTCCTCTTATACTATTGAGAGAGTTCGTTTGAGTTATAGATTTTAACATGAAAAGATTCCCAGGAGTTATCAAAACTGAAGTATCCGAACTCATATATGAGAGCAAATTTGATGATTATGCTGGTTGGTCAATATGTTTTTTTGGGTAGTTAAAATGGAGATTCAAGTCTGACTACCATACCCATTTTCTAGAAGTTGAAGATTCTCAAGTATGAAATGAATTACACAAAATCTAGTATGTAACTGAAGCTGTTTGTGTTTGAAATCTTAACTTGTGTTTGAGAGACTTGGTGATTTTTGGAGTCCACAAGTAGTACAGCTTTGGTTACCTGTACATGAAGAGTGAAGACTGTAAAGCTACATAAGTTATGAACAATTAAGCTTACTTCAACCCAGAATTTAAGCTATTAGGTACCCTATAGTAAATTTTCCACAGACACATGACCGCCCTTATGAATTTACACGTGTCACCATCACACAAAATAGACAGAAACCATCACAATTTTCTGATTTTTTTTTTCGTCACGTGTCTTTAAGATTTTATAATACCCTAGAATTCTACTCATTCACATCCTATAATCTTCCGATTTCAATAAACTCAATGAGGGTTTTGAGAACATAATCAAATTGCAACCGGAAGATTAAAGGATAGGACTCAGTAGTTTTTGGATGTTATAAAATTTTAAAGACACGGGTAAGTCACATGACGAAAAAATAAAAATAAAATTGATGGTTTCTGTCTATATTGTATCATGGTGACACGTGACCATTCATAAGAGTAGTCACCTGTCTGTGGAAAATGTACTATGGGGTTATGTGTTTTTGTGGACAATTCATAAAGGTAGTTGTGTGCAATTTACCCTTCTTTCTATGTGGGACAACTTCATGAGGAACATATAAAGCATAAATCTGTGAAGTTTCTCTTAAATACATTAGACAGCAAACAACTAATTAAGTACTTATGTCAGTGTCTATAAACCATCCTAAATGTGAGATGTGGAATTCACTATTCTTGCACAATGTCTTAATTCATGAAGCAATGCATGCCAAATATATCTGTTTTTCTTTCCTATACCTTTCTTTTCCGTCAATGAAGATAAATTGGAATTTATTTGTTTGCAAGTGTTTTACATACACCGATGCATGCAGGTACAAAGTGAATACGCTGATATCTAGCAAGAGTTTTCTTCCGAGTTGGAGCTTTCGAGCCAAAACTACTTTTCCCGTTTGCTTGTCTTCTACTATAATGACAGTGAAAGTGCAGATGGTGAGAAGAGGATGGTTTGGATCAAATATAGGTGCAGATCTCTGTGTATATATATATGTATATCCTTTTATTCATTCATTTTTTTTGTTCTTTATGTTAGCATTTTCATCTCAGTCAGCTATTGTATACAATAATTTTTCTGGAGTTTCCTACTTTATCCAAGGAATTAACGGTCAAAGTCTGACCAGTTATTATTTTCCACTTCTTACATTTCAACCATCAGTACTAGCGTGTTAAACATGCATTTTCTACAAATACAACCACTAATATGGATTTTTATTGCAGTATGCAGTACATAATGTGCATATAGATTTTCTTTTACATACTGAGCTTCACACAGATTTTCTTTCTCTTTCTCTCAATCCAAACAGGTCTAATGGACTTCCACTTCAAGACATCTGAGCTTTCGGGTCTGTTATCAACGTCGTAACTGAGAATCCTGCAAGAAAATAGAAACAGGTAATTAATAAGTAATTTCACAGTATTAGTCATGTAAAAAAAAATGTATTAGTGCATTGATGCAAACAAATGTGCATAAGGTTCTCACTTGAAGAATTATTTCCAGCAACAGTGCCTGCAAGATAATTGTCTGATACATTCCTGAAGATCATCGAATCAATTCAAAATTACAATTAGACAGCAAAACATGTACATATGTGTATATATCTTTTTCGTTACCATATGTATATAATATATACTTACACAATCCTCAGGTTGCCAAAACCTATGAGCAGGATGATTTCTCTTGGTATGTAGCCTGCAAGCTTGTTACTGTTCAACCTCCTGCAAATAATTTTTATGATTAAGCACTGTACATAAACCATATCATATCATTATTAATTAATCTTGGAATTAATAAATTTAATTAAAGATTATATTATATACATACAGATATCTCAAGGAAGTTAAGTTGGCCAAAGATGATGGGATTGAGCCAGAAAAATAATTATTGTAGAGGTCCAAGCTGACCAGTTTTGTCAAGCCACCAATCTCTGGTGGGATTGACCCACTTAGCTTATTACCATATACCTCCCTGCAATCAATTTAATTAAACAAAATTAACCCAAATCAAATAAATAATAATTAATAAACATAAAAATAATAATTTGTCTTACAGGTATTGAAGATTGGTCAACCTAGCAAGCTCAGGAACTAAAGGTCCTGATAGTTCAGCGTAGCCCAAGTCCCTTTACAAACAAAAATGTTGATTTAGTACTGTTAATTTTAAACGAGCCGAGTCTTTAATGAGCTGTTCGAGATCAATCGGGTTTGGGATTAAGTAAGAAAAATTACACTCTAGTGACACTGTTATTGGAATTGCAAGCAATGTGAAACCAAGTGCATGGGTTGATGAGTGTCGCATCCCAGCTCTGCAGTACATTGTTTGGATCCACCAATTGGTATTTCCAGGCAACCAGAGCATCCCCTGTTTTTTTTTTGTTCACACATCGAATCAGAACCCGAAAATTAAAAAAGAAATGACAAAAATACCCTTGACCCTGGTGGCGGGAAGAAGACTCCATACAAGATAAAACTTGGGGATTTTTGAGATGAGGGCATCCACTTAGTTGAACTTACAAAAAAAGTGCAGATAGTTCATTTTTGTTAGAAAATGATAAAAACACCTTCGACCCTAAAAGTTTAGGTTGCGGGAAAAAGACTCCTTAACATAAAACTCTTGGGGATTTTAGAGTTTAGGATATCCACTTGACTAAACTTACAAAAAAGTACGGGCAGCTCTTTTTTGTCATAAAATGATAAAAATGCCCTCGACCTTAAAAGTGGGAAAAAAACTCCTTACAAGATAAAACTTAGAGGTTTTTTTTTGAGATTATGATCAAAGGTATTTGTCATTTTGGCAGAAAAGAGCTACCTGCAGTATTTTTGAAAGTTTACGTAGCTGCAGTGCAAATAACGTTTTAAAGTTGACGACAGTTACATGCTAGCTATATGCAATAAACACTAATTATATATTTGAGTGAAATTTGCCAATCTGCATCATACCTTCTGAATTGCAATCAACAGTAATTGAAACTGACACTGCAAGAAGCAACACAAGAAGAAGTTGAGACCTCATTGTCAAGATCCAAACTACCCAGCAACACAAGATCTGTTCAGAAGAAGCAATATGAGGGTTATCTTCAACTCTAATTTGCTTCTCTGCTATGCTTACATTTATACATATCAGAAAATTCAATTCGATATATTATTTTAGAATCGGGTTTGACGAAGAAGCTACGACCATATTGAAAAATTCAGCCTTTAGCTTGCTGGATTTCCTTGATCTGATCATATAGTTTGAATGTTATGACAATCTGAGAATAGTTTAAAACTTGGGTCAACATATGTTAATTATTTTAGTTTTTTTTTCTTATATAAAAACAACTCACTTTGGGACACATAAAAAGCTGACATTAGGCGATCAGAGAATTGTCAAAAATCAAGAATGAGCATGGAACTTGCTTTCTTTGACAATGTCAATTGATTCCAGCATCACATTGATGAGTAGAATAATGTTTTTAATATTGAGGTCCAAACTCTAATTAAAAAAAAAGGGGAAAACTATATAAAATATTGGTGAATCAACGTGTCTTTTTGAAAAGTAACGGTGTTTTTAGGTTGTCAGCAAAAATTAACAGTAAACATAGTTTCCGTCTGTAAACTGACTGATACCGTCAGTTTTTTATGAAATGACCATTCTACTCTCCTGATTTAATGGTAGAGTTTTAGGGTTTGTTTCGATTGAGACGATAGTTTTAGGGTTCACATTTGGGGAGAGGGTAGTGTGGGGTTCGTTAATTATGGTTTGAATAGTTTAGGGGTTACTTTTCAAGAGGGGGAT
>JAYMSW010000602.1:0-21081 GCA_036897725.1 Erodium texanum | reverse complement strand
ATGGCACGGCCGTGGCAGCTTCAAGTCCAACCGCTATTATTGTCAAATCTAATAACCGGACGAGGTAGAGAACATCATCAAAGCATGGCTCCAGCGTCGCGGTTGGCACCCAGCGCCCGTCCTCCGCCTCCACCAATTATAAGGCGACATGTGGCATGTCAAGTTAAGAAAAAAAAGGAATAGTTACCATTCGATAACGCCAACTTACACTTTCTGATACATAAAATTTTTTTGTTTGAAACACCATTTTATGATACAAATTAATTATAACTTCAAAAACAGAATTATAATCACTTCAATTTTTTCTCATGACACATTACTTATTTCTGTTAGATTTTTAACATTTTCAATTAATTGTCATTATATAATATCTTAAATACCATTAAGTCTCTTCCAAATTTTCACAATGAGTCATTGTGACAAGCACTCCGAAGAAAAGGTGAAGACAGAGTAGACGAGTACTCTGAAGAACTCGATTTTGGCAGCCACTTCTATAATTTTCTGTTTCCCAACCACATGAGTTTCCAAAAATAGCAACAGCAAAGCATTTAAAACGATGAACTTGGGCAACAAACCGAAGAGCCATTCAAGCTGCGTCGAGTCAAAATTGAAGAAGTGGCTGAGAATTGAAGATGAGTATTGAATGAAGAAACAGAAGACCCAAAGAAAGATGGAGGGATGGATATGTAGAAGATTGAAGGAGGGAATAGGTGGATGTGGAATGGTTGTTGAAAATTTTCAGATTTTATCAAAATGACTCATTTTGAAAATTTGAAAGAGATTATTTACAAAAATAAAATAAAAAAGACCTAAGGGCATTTAAGACATTTTATAATGACAACTATTGAAAAAGTTAAAAATATATAAATAAATAGTGTCACAAAAACAAAAGATTGGGATACTATAATTATGTTTTTGAAATTATGATTATTTATTATATCAAAAGGTATAAGTTGACGTTAGTGAACTATAACTATCCCATAAAAGAAAGATTAATTATGAATACATACTGGGGGAATGGTTTTGTTTTCACTCAAGTCATGTATGCAGGGAATTAGAAGCAATCTATTGAGTAATGGAAAGCCTGCAACAACCTTATAGGAAATCAGAAAACTTAAGACCTCCAGAGCATTATAATTTAGAACGGTCCAAATACACTAATTGGTCGAAAGCACAAAACCTATAAAAGAGTTGTTGCTTGAGAGCCTCACAGACAACCCAAGTGGACGAAACTAACATTGACAATGCAAGAGGGTGCAAGATGCTTGCTCGGAATGATCAGAGAGAATTTTATTTTCAATAAAGTCTCAAGAAATTTAGATCAAACCACCTATGATAACAATAATTATGAACTTGAGGTCATTATTGATAAACCCAACTATCAAAATAAAATATATGTCAATAGTGTATTGAACTATGTAGGTAAACATAATATATGTTCATAGGTCAAGAGGTTAGAATAAATTGTGTTTACTATCTTTATAAATAATGTCGATAATAAAATTAATGATAATGCAATAATTTATAACCAATTATGCATAATGACGTAATTATCATACTTCACAATTTTTTTATATATTTAAATAACATAACACCAAAAAGTTAAATATAATATGAAAAGTTAGAGACTAGCTCTAATTAAATTTAAATTCTAAAAAAAACAAACAACACTAAACAATCAAGTAAATTAAAAAAATATATAATTTGAGAGAGAAACCTAGTCATCGCTTGTTGGAGAGGGGGAAGAGGTTGTTCTCCCCCTCTCTTGCCTTGATCTCCGTCTGATAATAGTCTCTCTCGGATTTGCCGCCTTCATGCTCTCCCTCCTCCCCGCCCACCTTGTCGTCGCCCAGCCTGTCACAACCATTGCCCAGGCCGCCGCTCAACTTTGTTCAGATCAGTCAGTCTTGCCAAACCCATCCCCGCCTTGCCCGGGAGTTAGCTGTTTCGTGGAAGTTCTGTCCGGAGGAAGCCTTTTTTGAGTTGTTTTTTTAGCTGTTGTGTTTTTGCTATTTTTAGTTAATAAGTTGCCAGCGTCGGTTAGTATAGTCATAGACATTGGTCTATTTAAATGCGTATTTCAATGCGTTTTCAGGTCCTTTCATTTAGGTTTAGACACGTACGCAAACTATGCTCTGTGAGAAGCTGACTGCAGGAAGTATATTTCCATCAAGTATAGGTTTGTAAGGACTTTTGTCTTGAACGTCAACATATACTATGTGTATCTTATGGTTGATATATAAAATTGATGACAACTTTTCTCAAAAAAAAAAAAAAAAACAACACTAAACAAACTCAGAAAACATCTTAATTATTTTGTGCAATTTACATAATTAGTAATTTATAGTATTAACAGGACATATATTAACATAGGATGTTTTCAAAAAATACATTATCTTATTAATTTTTTTAATATAATTAATCCAAGTTAGAAGCAGAGAAAAATAGTATTTATAAAACTTCTATGAATCACATTCCTGTGTATGTTTATTTCTCTACTTTCTTATTTTTTATTTTATAATAATTACATTTTAAATTTGTTTTTTTTTTATGTTCGTATTTAAGTAGTATCTTTCTCTTCTCAACCCTTCGCTCGATCTGTATCTCCATCGATCTTCCGAGCTCGACGACTAGGGCTCACAGTTTTCATCCATGGCTCCCAATGATCCGAAGCAATCCGGCGGGTTCTTCTCGTCCATCGCTTCCAGCTTGTCTAATTTCGGCAGCGCAGTGACCAAGTCGGTCAACAGGTACTTTTGCTATTTCTATCTTTTCTTACTTTTAACCACAACCATTTCAGATTCCAAGCCTTCTTGTTGCTGTTACTTCAGTTTCTCTTAACTCAAGATGTCCGTGCAGAGTTTATTTTCATTCTCTTTGCACAGATTTTTCATTGATTCGTCACCTCGTTCGTTATTATCCGGATCAATTAGAAGTTGCTAGTTCCAGCATTGCTTTATAGTTGATTAGTCTAATCGACTAGGTTATAGAATGTATGATCAGTGTATTGCAGTAAGTATGTTCATTATGCTGATAATTTGGTGTTTAAAGTTGTGAGATCTGTGCCATTCAGTAGCTGATTATTGTTATTTCAGCTCATACTAGTTGAGCTGACTGAGGTGTACTGTCAGATTTTTCTCTGAATGTTCAGCTGGATTCATATTGTTATCCTTGGTGGTTCCTGTAATTAAGAATATGATTTATTGCTAACCTTCTGATCTTCTTTTCCAGTTCGAGCCCCTACGAGGGGCCAGAGGTGGTTTGTCCAGAAGGAGGCACTGAAGATGCTGAACAGGAAGCACAGAAAGGAAGGTGGAGACAGGAGGTACCACTCAACTTTCTTTTATGTTTGTGTCATTTTGCATAATTCAGGTAGAGATGTGTTTGGTAATCATGCTAATCTATCTCATTCTCAGCTCAGTATATGGTGGTGACACAATTGACTTTTTGTTGAATTGCATCAGATGATCAGTAGATTTAAGGCTCTATTGCAGTTGTGACTATTTTATATATATACAATGGCAAGTTGGCATCTTTTCATTTCCTTCTCATAGTATTTAGTGTACTAATATCTTGAGTTGCTTCTTTTCTTTTCCAGGACAGAGACAGTTATTGGAAGATGATGCAGAAGTATATTGGATCTGATGTCACATCAATGGTGACACTGCCCGTTCTTATTTTTGAGCCCATGACAATGCTTCAGAAAATGGCTGAGGTGTGTGTTGCTTGTGTAACAGAATTGTGTTGATTGTTAACTATGTGTTTCATTTGAGGCTGTTCTGCTCGCAGAAAATTAAAAATTGTACCATATTTGTCACAGCTGATGGAGTACGCCCACCTGTTAGATATGGCAGATGCATGTGAGGATCCTCATATGCGACTAGTGTATGCTAGTAAGTAGTTCATCTCTTACTTTCTCAGTCATTGCTCCTGCATTCTTGGCGTGGCACTTACAGTTGTTGAATGCTCTGCAGCATCATGGGCTATATCTGTGTACTATGCTTTTGCAAGGACCTGGAAGCCATTTAATCCAATTCTTGGTGAGACTTTTGAAATGGCTAATCATGGTGGCGTTTCATTTATAGCAGAGCAGGTGAATTTCAAAGGACCAGATTTTCTTTACATTGTTGACATGATTATGCATAAAAATGAAATATTACTTAACCATTTTTGCAATTATTACCATCCTCGAATGGGAAAAACCCAGCCTAGTAAAGTGTTTTATTTTATAGGGTCACAATTTTGTATCCTTGACTATTGTTCCCTCTCAGGTCTGTCATCACCCCCCAATCAGTGCTGGACATGCTGAAAATGAACACTTCACATATGACATTACTTCGAAGGTCAAAACCAAATTCTTAGGGAACTCACTTGACATCTATCCTGTAGGAAAGTAAGACATTCTGGTCTTCCTGTTTCCATTGCCCTGCTTTGACTGATAGCTTATCATCATACTCAGAAGCTTATTTTGGTTTCCTCAACGCCTGAATGGCTGAATGTGTGTATGTTTTGACTATTTTGTGACTTAGTTGGAGTGGAATACACTAATAAACCAAAGAGATTACAAAACGTCAATGTGGGAGACAAAATATTTCCTTTGCATGAAGTTGAATCCATGTATCACTTTTGTAGATTTGTAATGTTTTGATTGATATGTTCTCTCATATCTGGCTTGTGGAATATTTTCAATTGGTGCATACTGAATTAAGTTAAAAAAACGTAAATCTCAATTAGCTATCTCTAGTATAGTGGCCATATGGAGTTATCTTTTAAACAGTTCCATGAATGATGAACCTAAAACACATTTTGTATGTTTTGCAGGACACGAGTAACCCTAAAAAAAGATGGTGTAGTCCTAGAGTTGGTGCCTCCTCCCACAAAAGTTAACAATTTAATTTTTGGTCGAACTTGGGTCGACTCACCGGGGGAAATGATTCTGACAAATGTGACTACAGGGGACAAAGTTGTGCTATATTTTCAACCATGTGGCTGGTTTGGGTATGGACATCCTTCTTTCTAAGCAATGTTGGCTCATATCTTAACCTCACTACCCGCATCTGCAATAAGAGGGAGCATGTGCTTAATTGTCTACAATATTTGTTTCCTCGAGACTGTAGATTATATCTATTTAGACAGGTTAACGTTTGATGAACGGTTCATACAAGTGATACACATTAAAGGATAATTTGGAACTAACCATCATAGTTTCTCCATTATTTATCCTTTATCTTTTAGAATATTACCAGTTGTTCTGTCTGGTATCCCTCTACATAGAGACACGCATATATGCATCTAATCTTGTCAACTTCCATACCTATCCATCTTAGTTGATGTGTGTATTTTTTTTTTTCTTTCCCAGAGCTGGTCGCTATGAAGTGGATGGATATGTCTACAATGCTGCTGAGGAACCCAAGATTCTAATGACTGGGAAGTGGAATGAGTCAATGAGCTTTCAGCCATGTGACGGCGAAGGAGAACCCCTTCCAGGAACTGAAATGAAAGAGGTCAGTTGTCATTTCCTTTTTGTTTGATAACATAGCTGTCTATTTTACTTTCCCGTTCCCATAAGTACATATTGTTTAATAGGCTCTGTATTTAAAGTACAGAGGTATTGTAGCACATGCTTTCATTGGATACGGACTGAGCTACTTTGGCTAACAAATTGGGATATCCATTAAATCTAACTATATACTTCATTGCTTTGATGCAAAAAAATGAACTACCTGAAATCAAAGTTGTCAATTATCTATTATTTCTGAATAAAGTTGTTTGTTATTTATGTTTCCTTTGTCATACAGGCTTGGAGGGTTGCTGATCCTCCAAAAAATGATAAATTCCAGTATACACATTTTGCCCACAAACTTAATAGCTTTGTCACTGCTCCGAAGGATCTACTAGCATCAGATTCTCGGTTGCGTCCTGATAGATATGCACTTGAGAAGGGTGATATCTCCAAAGCTGGTTCTGAGAAGGCCATGTAGGTCCTCTCTTCATGTAGATAATCAAAAGTGATGTTGAATTAGGTCTACAAATTGACATTGCTTTTATGGTATTGTCATATTCTTTATTTAAGCGATATTATAGGAAACTATACGAGTCTTATGACGTGTGATACTGTTTCAGTTTGGAAGAGAGGCAGAGAGCTGAAAAGAGAAACCGAGAGGCACAGGGGCACGAGTTTGTTCCAAAATGGTTTGACCGATCTGATGAAATCTTTACAACACCTTGGGATGACTTGGAAGTGTACCGATATAACAGTAAATATTCTGAACATCGGGCTGCTATAGAGTGCTCGAGTGGCATTCAAGAGGCTGATGACAAACCAACAGAATTTAACCCTTGGCAATACCAAGATTTGGCCAATTAAGGTATATCAACGAGTAACTTGCCTGTATAATTTCTTTCCTTTTCCTTCACAAGTAAGATTACAGTTTCTTTTTTACTTTTCACTTTATTTTATTTGTGTGAGGCTCACACATTCAGCAGCTGACCATTTAGATTTGATACACAGTTTTGCTGTATTCAGATTGCATTTGGTTTTATTACTCAATAGTATCCATTTAGTTGAAGTCTTATGCTGTCGTATGCATCTTAACTTTGTCATCTCAAAGCTTGTCCTCTATTTTCTGTGTTCTGCAATTATTTATTTCCCAAATTTATGCTGATGTGAACAAATAATGGACTTGCAGTTTTCAGATGTGAAATTGTGAATCTGTCAGGAGAATTTGCGATTAATCACCCTAGATAGAAGGTTTTAGGACTGGAGAACCTACTACAGTGTGTATTGCTCTATAATTTCATTGTACTGCTTTTTTCCCTTCCAAAATAGATGTCTCAAAGTAAATGTTTTTTTTTTGGGTAAAGAAATTAAAAAATGCATCGAAATAAATTTAACAAGTATACATATGTAGCTCATTTTCGGAACTGCTATATTTTAAATAAGGTGTACTAGATAAAGATCTATCCCTTGCACTGAGAAAGGCCAACCTTTGATCGTCTTCACAAATAAAGAGAAAGTACATAGGTTTCAAAGTTACAGAAACGAAATTTAACTACTAAATTTACCGTAGTTGATTCTCCAAAAATAGCTTCAACTAAATACCAAAACTAACTTATATAGACAAACCATATTCAAAAGAATTATCACTTTTTATATTACATTATTCATTAATGTTAAATTTCAATAAGCATTTTCTCTTTAATTCTCTTCCTCATATTTTCACATATTTGTCCATGAAATGGTCATAGTTAACACAATCAATTCAATAACTCATATTTAATTTATTTTGGAAATAAAAATTTAGTATTCATTTGAAATTGTCGAAATTTCAGTGGTAAAATACACCAAATTATATAATAAAAATAATAGTTTGAAAAATAAAACAAAATGTCGGGTGGTGGTGCTAATAGGCAGACGTGAAAGAAGGTAAGATGGTAAAAGAAGTAACGAGAATCATTGGCAAAGCGATATTGTAGAGAGGGCAAGGTAGAGAGACACGACGCTGCGACCAAAAGCTATCCTATGGGTCTCAAAACTGTCAACTGCACATACACTTTTGTCGGAATTTGTCTGTCTAGATCTCATCTCTATTTCCTTTTTATTTTTTATATTTATTTTTTAACTAAATTAAGAAATATCTGAAAGATATGAACAATTAATTAATCACTCACGTCATTAACTGTAACCCTTAACTAAATTTAGATTAAGGAAATGAAAACTTTATTAAACAGCATGCTGTCACATGTACAATATTTTTGTTGTCCAAAACAAAGCAGCATTATTACCGAAGACACACGTGGCGGGAACAGAACTTACGTTAGGGCAGTCCAAGTGGTTTGGGGAGGTTTACCTGCTATAGCCGGCCCAACCCCGTTCGCCCACCGGCTGTTCCAGTCACCTTCTGCTACGGGTCAATGCCTATTATAATAATCAGGACTTGAGGGGGGTTTAAGCAAAATATATATAAAAAATAAATGAAAAAGAGGTCGGGGTTGGGTGTTTTTCAGGGGTTTTTTGGTGATCACTCTCATATAAATATGCGCCATTCTTGTCAGGATTAGCAACAATTTAATTTCTCTTCTTCTCTCCATTTCCAAGATCCCATTTTGTGTTTTTGTTCTTCATTTTTTTGTTTTTTTTGGGTTTGGATTTGGGGTGGAATGTTTTGGGGAAATTCTAACAGGTAAATCTTTTTCATCCGACCCACGAATCAGATCCTGTGCTTCTGTCTTTATGCCACAACCAGACAGTTTCTTCAGCTGTTTTTGTTGTTCCAATTACTGTTTCCTTATGAATGCATTTCTCTTGTCTGATAATTCTCTGGGTTTGTTGCTGTAGACAAATGGATTGGTGCTGTTACTATTATTATATTCTGCTGTCATAAATTCTCTCAGAGTTTTGGTTTTTCTTTTGGGTTGTGAAGATTTGTGTTTTTTTAATAATTATTTTACATTTGCATGGGGTTTTTAGAAACTGAATGTGGTGATGTTTTAGGGTCAAATATTTGAAGATTTATTGCCAACAGTGATGAGATGATGGATGATGATGGTTCTGTATCTTTGGTGTTTAATGCCCAACCACGATGTGAGCGTCCTCTTTATCTCTTTGCATCTGTTTGTATTCATAATCCTCAACCATGAAGCACTTTGGTCCTTCACAACACTGTAAAACTAATCACTTTCTCTTATGGGGTTTTGAATTTGATTGTCCATAACTGTATTTGTATTGGGTTTTGAATTTGATCCAACTTGGGATTATGGAAACAGGAACGATCTTATGACTGTGGGCTTCACATTCTGAATGTGTTTGCGAAGAAGCAATCACTGCAAATTTCAAATTTTGGCTTTCCCCAGTTCCTCTTCCCTGGTTTCGCTTCCGAAAATTGGAAGTTTTGTTTTTGACATCAACCCTTCTTCATGAAAAGTATGATCATTTGCTGATATTCATCTCTTTACACTATTCCAATGCAAAACCTGCTTATAACAATGCACTCATCCCTGAATATACAATTTTTCCTTTAGTTTTATCATCTGTCTACTTATTGCCTAAATTCTGTGTCATTTTCGGGAAGACAATGTCATGGTTTGGCTCCTTTTTTGGGAGTGTGTATTATATGCATAGCTATTTTTCCAGATTCGTGTTCTCCAATCCATGTACACAAACACAATAAGGTCTTGCTACACATTGTCTGGGAACTCATTATGACTCGTTTTGGTTGTTTTCAGGGTCTTAAACGCAGAGGGTCTGGGAAATCAAACTATATGATTATTGATGTTCAATGAGTTCTTGTAACTTATGTTTTAGATATGGTGATGCAGCGGAGGTTGGACTATGGTTTCAATGCTTACCCGGTTCCTGTAGTTCCCCGAGCTTCTAGATCAGCTAGGGTAATTAAATTATACAAATACCAGGTGTCATAATTACTTTCTGATAGATAAGATTGTTTTGATCTTGTAATTCTGAATTACTGGTTGTAGGGGAGGGGACCATCTAAGGGGAAGCAAGAAGAAAAGCAGATACATGCATTTGAAATATTGGCTAGTGTAGCTGGCAAAATTTTGCAAGAAACCGGAACTTCTCCTAGTGATCCAACTTCTGGGAAGGATCATCCCGACTTAAACAGGGAAGAAGATGAAGTTTGTGATGAGAAAACTTCTGCCCCTATAGAGGACTTGCAAGGGCATCATCAAATCTCAGATGTTTTGAACTCTCAGGATAATTTCAGTTCTGGGTTCAGCTTGACATCTAAAAACTTTGACCGTCCAAAAGGGATATGTTTCGTTGAAAATGTAAATCCATTTGCTAGGAAAAGTGCTTGTGGAAGCTCCTGTAGCAAAGTACTTGGAGACTTGGTTCATGATGAGAAATATTTGGATGGGGAAGTAGAGGATGTAGTTGAAAGAAAACTAGAAGCCGAGCCATCAAAGATTAAGAGTATAAAAAATGAAACCTCCCCTGTTTCAAGTAGTTCAAGTGACTTTATGGAATTGGAAAAGAAACCCCCAACACATTTGGGATCAGAAAGTGATGTAAAGGCACCTTCATTAAGGGATTCCGAAGCTTTTAGCCCCTTTCCAAGACGTGCTAATATGAATATAGTTAGTAGAGATGATGACGAAAGTATTTTTGGCTGCAGTCAATGGTGCACCATTGAGAAAGCCCATAGGTCACCGCCTGACATTGAAGAAAAAAGAATAAACGAACCCAAAAACTGGAAAGCAAGCAAAAGTTTGACGGCTGGGGGTTTCTCCAGAAATGGTAAAATGCCTATTTTGTGGTTCGATTTTATTTTTAATACTTCTTGTTGTGCATCAGCCATTGATCTAGGTTCTTGTTGAGGTTTCTTGACATGATCCGTGTAGTTAGTAATAGTTTCTGATTTATATATTGATGCTTTTAGATGAAAAACCAAAGCCAGTTTACAACTGTGGAAGACCTAATTATGCACGTCAAAGATCAGAGAGGATAATTCCTTTCAAGAAAAGGAAGTATTATCATCAAAACTCGTTATCTAGCTCTGATGGAGGGTTTGGTTGTGAAGGCACATTTAGCCCTCCAGACAAGATGGTTAATGATGAAGACTGTGCTACAGGTGGAAGAATCAACGGTTATGCACTTTTGCTTTTCATAATTTGTGTTTGAAATGAAGTAGTAGTCAATTCTAGCTGAAAGATACTGATTCTGATGTGCAGCAATTGGAGCATCATCGGTCATAGCAGCCCAGCAAGCACCTCAAGAATCAAGGGACTGTAATGGTAGGAAAAAGCATGATGAAACTAAATGATAGACATTTCTTTTTGGATATTCTTAAGTTGGTTCTTTTTGTCATCCAGTGAAGCTTAGTATCAAATCCTTCAAGGTTCCAGAGCTCTTCATTGAGATTCCTGCAACAGCAACTATTGGTTCACTTAAGGTTTGTGATATTCCCACACATCCATTACATATAACACTACGGTTTCTTTGTTAGAAGGTGTAAGTAACATTGTGAGTATGCATATATTTTGCTGTAGAGCACAATTATGGAGGCAGTGACAGCAATTCTTGGAGACGGACTACATGTTGGTATCCTTCTACAGGGAAAGAAAGTTAGAGATGATAACAAAACACTAATTCAAACCGGGATTTCCCAAGATGACAAGCTTCGTTCTTTGGGTTTTATGTTGGAGCCCAGACATGGACAAATCAGTTCACCTCTGCGCTCCATCTCCAAAGACCCTCCTTTGTTTTCTGGAAACTCTTCACGCACTCGAACCAGGTAAACAATGTATGCAAAGCGGTCTAACCGGGAGGCTATTTAGTGGCCTTCTTTTTCAAACTTAGGAGTCAACAAGTTAATCTTACCAGTATACTATCAGGCAATCTGCATCTTGTGGGTCACAGCCTGGGACTTCCTCAAAGTCTTTGTTGACAAATTCAAGCAGTTGTACAGATTTTGACCGTAATGCCAATAATACCACAAGCGAGTCCCGAGCTCTGGTTGCAGTTTCATCTATAAGCATGAAGGCGTTGTCAGTGGTTCCTTTTCATCGAAAATCTGGGCATCCTGAGTTTGTACAGCGTCGAATCAGGAGACCTTTCTCTGTTTCAGAAGTTGAAGCCCTGGTCCTGGCTGTTGAAAAACTCGGAACTGGAAGGTCTGTTTGGTTAGGAAATCTCTAGTCTCTGTATCCATAGCATTAAAGTCCTTATTCCTTGATTGTACGAGTATTTTCTTCATGCCAGGTGGCGTGATGTGAAAATGCGAGCTTTTGACAGTGCCAAGCATAGAACTTATGTTGACTTGAAGGTTAGTGATTCAATTACAATATTTCATGTACGTTAATGTTTAGAAGTACGAGTAGCTGTGAAGAATGAGTATGTATTGCAGGATAAGTGGAAGACATTGGTGCACACTGCGAGAATATCCCCTCAGCAAAGGAGGGGAGAGCCTGTGCCACAGGAACTGTTGGACCGGGTCCTGGCAGCTCACGCGTACTGGTCCCAACAGCAAGCCAGGCAGGTGAAATCTGCTGTCTGAAGCTCTGCCTCCTCCCGGAGAAAGCGGGGTTGATGGTGAAGTCTGGCTAGTGTTATGATAATGTAAAATTAATTATAGAAAGAAATAACATGTAAAGGAAACTCATGTAATATGCTTGCTCTGGCCTTTGGGAAATGATTGAAGGAGGGAATGTGAGCATTGTTAAGCTGTTTGGAAGTTGGAAATTCTTTTGGTTCTTGCTCGGTTTTTTCGAAAGGAAAGCAAATAAAATAACATGGACGATAAGCTGCGCACATATACCAGTGTTGCAGTGAGTCGCATTCTGTGAAGCTTTCTTCTTTCTGTGTCCACAGTTAAGAATGTCTCTGTATACTCGAATAAAAAAGAAAAGTAACATTCTCGCGCTTATTTCAATATTCTTAAGGGAAAAAAAGCCAAAAAAAGGACTTAACATAATAAAACTCTAGTTCCATTAAAGAGTTGGAACTAAATGTGATAATTCAAGGACTTATAATTTGCTGGTTTCTAATATTCATTTGCTTCTACAGGTTGCAGATAAACTTTCTTCAAAATCCTCCTTGGATTTTCTGACCTGTAATTGAGCTCCATATACAAGGCATAATAGGTGTATGAAGAACAAAAATGAATGCAGCTTTTCATTTATTTATTTTACAAAATTAACCCAAAGAAAGTTGAATATCCACATTACTGTCACTGCTCATGTATACAAATTACAAGCCTACTTATACTACACGAAATGCTCTTCACCAACCAGCCTTGCAATCCCATTCCTGAAGTGACATACTGCAGAAATCACCATACCAATTTTTTGTTATTTAAAAAATTCATTGTTACACAATTAACAACTTAAGAGGACATATTAAGCATGGAGCTGTTAGACTACTTGAAAAAAAGAGGGATCCATTTCAGCAGTTCTTGTACCAAATAAATATGTTCATAGGAAATTGAGAAGCAAGCATGTATGAAGAAATACAATTTACTGAATACTGGCAAATCTATTATGCTTATATTCAACCTCTGCTGTGACCAAGCCAGCTCGAGTGCAATATAATGAACAAGGAAAAATACAGCCCTTAACAAATTGCGACAGAAAAAAAAAAAACCAGAAACAAGGTAGAAATCAAAGCAGAAACTTATAAATATTGAAAGAAGGACTAGCATTCTAGGCTCCTAGCTTTAGTTGAGTGACAAACAAGACTTTGAGCAAGTGAAAAGTTCAAAACCAAGAGAACAATATTAGTCCCTCTCTTGAAAATAGAAGATACTCTCATCTATGATCTAATCACCTGATCTCAGAGGCTTATATAACATTACAACTAGACAATATTTCATAGACTCTCGAATTGTGGTATCAACATCTACTCCAAGTCTTTGATGCAATGAAGAATATTGTCAATTGGGTCAACCACGCCATCTTGATGAAAAGACAACATTTTATTTACTTATGAACTTTATGAGAGACCTTAGCCATATGCAGATGTATGCATGTTTTATGTCATCTCTTGTGATATATAGATTACTTAAATTCAATTTAGACATATACTTTGAAGATTAGGCAATATTAATATCACGCAACTTGAGAGGCAAGGAAAATAAACTTACAGAGTCTGAAAGTATATCATTATTGAGATGGACTTTTTTCATCAAACCATCTGGGAGGATCGTATCCAGAGCCGCCTACAACAGTACAAATGGATTAAGCATTGCACCTATCTTGATAAAGAACACATCTTGCAACCAACATAATAAGAGTACCAAAGGGATTGCATCTGCAAATCCGCCATGCCGTCAAAACAGAACCCTTCACAGCTCCATACTTCTTGTAAGCTATCATGGAATACTCACTACAAGTGGGAACATATCGACAACTCTTTGGCAGCAGTGGTGAAATCTCTCCTGTTTGATTAATAATACCCAATTCAGTTAACTCCCACAACTTATTTCTTCATTGCAAATAAAATTTGCCAGAGAACCACAAAATTGTGCCAACAAGGGTCCAGGAAATTGAGGGGGAAATGCTTACCTTTGTAGAACCTAAGCACAGATAATGCAGCTTTAACTCCCAAACTATATTTTTCCTCGTCTGATTCTAGATAAAAGCCAGCATAATTTCGATTTAATCGACATAAATTCAGTTTAAGGAACGTGAAATTAGAAGTAATTGAGACAAGAAGAGAAGGAGATACCATGCAAGTTGTCGAGCTCCGAATCCGAGTCCGAGTCCTGGCTCAATCCATTTGTAATTGGGGTACGGAGACGCAAGGACTTGGTGGAAATGGATAAGCTTGACTTGTGCTTCCGATTGAAGTGGGATTGAAGGTTCTTGGTATTTGTGTTTTGAGCCACGACGGAGAAGAAGGGCTTGTGGCAGTTGAGGGGGAGAGCCACCGCCATGTTACCGCGTCGCGGCTCCCTTGAGCTACAATGGCGCGTACCCGGTAGATTTGGATACTCGGTTGTGAAGTAGAAATATTTGTTCATACAATGTCATATGGGTTAGATTGTGATGTGGAAAAATGTCTTTAATGCAGATTAAACATGTTAGCTACTTTTTATTGCTTGTCCTAGTCTGTCATATATACCAGTTCTCCTCGATCCTAATGATTGTTTGAGTTTTAGTGGATCGGTGTTCGTAATTAATTTTGTGTTTTTGTTGTATTTAGGTGTAGGTGCCAAGGCTGGTCTTTGTACTAGTTACTCTGGTTCGAGTGCCAGTTTAGTTGGCGTTAGGTGTCAATGTTGCTGTTCTCGGGGACAGTGGTGTCTGGAGTTGGGTCCAGCGTAGGTTGGGAGCGCGGTCAGAGATAATCTGACATCTAGATCGCTATGGATGCGGCATATCGAGTCCTCGCATAGTGTGTATAAGAGCGTCTGTCCTAAACAATCAAGAGTGAATAGTTGTATCTGTTGAGATATACAATATTGACTTATTTGATTGTATCCAAAAAATAAAAAATAAAAAGAGGTAAGGATAATCATTTTTTGAAGATCAATGCAGATATAGATTAACTTACCTTATAATTGTGTATGGGATACCAGAGTCAACCAAGTACAGCTCAAACTTTCTCTTCTATGCCTACCCCATGGTAACTATAATAAAGAACATTGTTGCAATACATTTTCTAACTGAAATGCAGATGTGTATATGCACACATAAATAAGATAAAGGAGATGCAAATGATTAACACCAAGCAATATATAAGAAAAACAACTACAAACCTGTATATTCCCGTTTCCAAAGGTATTCAGAGGATTGTTTGGGTTTGTTCCACCCATGGATCCGACCAATATAGTATGGTCATTATTCTGAATTGTAACAACCTTTACAAATGGTTGTGAAGTACAAAAATATTTTATCTAACTATAGTGACATGCAAATATCCAAAATAAGGAGTAATAAGTCTTTGGACTGCTTTTGGATATACTGACATGCAAATAAGGAGTAATATTTTATCTAACTATAGTGACATGCAAATATTTTATCTCGTTTCTTTTTATCTAACTATACAGCTTTAGTCGGCCTTCAACTATTCTTGGTCATCTAGCAGGAGACTATCTGACTCGTCTCTCTTTATTAGTCGACTCAAAAGTGAATTTTATTAGACGGTCAGCTAATCGAGTGACCCATTTTCTAGCAACGTTTGCTCTTACTCTTGTAGACCCGCTCCGAGTGATAGACTTGTCATCCCTGGACTTTATGTCTATTGTATCGTTTGATACGCCTTAGAGCAATAATATCATAAGTATTAAAAAAAAAGAGTCTTTGGATCGTTTATATTTACAGGAAAACTTCGGAAAATGATGGTATAATATCTGATAATATCACAATACGACCGTTATCTTGTTTCTATATCAAACTAGGATCGTGTATTATTTTCTAAGGTGCATTGTCAGTCAAAATTCAGGGAATCAGTCACGTTGCATGATACATGTCACCTTTATTTTTCAAAATACCAAAATTACCATTCAACCCCAAATTAAACACGACAGAACTTTAGAAAATGACAGTGTAATATCAGATATTATCACAATACTACAGTTATCTTATTTTTGTATCAAACAAGTACCGTGTATTGTTTTTAAGGTGTGTCATCAATCAAATTAACGGAATCAGTCACTTATGTGATACATGTCACCCTTATTTGTCTAAAATATCAAAACTACCCTTCAACTCCAAATTAAAACTATCCAACCCTAAATTACAATCACCCCAACCATAAATTAAAATCACCCTAACTTAAACTAAACCTCCCAACTCTAAACTAAACTCTCTAATCCAAAGCCCCAACCCCTCCACGACAAGACACCACTCTGGTTCTATTTATCGGTAAACAGGATCTAAGGCCACAACCATGTTTTTCATCTTCTAAAAGGAAACGAGATATTGTTGTTATTAAGGAATGAGATTGGATGTGCCAGAGGGAGGTACTGGAGGGAGGCGGAAGGATGGAGGCCTGGTGAAAGAGGTCGAACGCCAACACCGCGAGAACCAAATCTGTATATGGAAGTTAAAGAAGACTAACGTCAACGTGACATTAGTCATGAGTCATAAATCTCTATTTTAAAAAATTCTTATAATGAATTAATTTTGAGAATTATTATTTAAAAAAACATTATTTTATACATTTAATATTTCTGATATTAAATTTGATATTTTGATACAAAACTCAGCTTTTGAAATTATTTGTAAATTTCTAAAAATTGATTTTGAACTTTAAAAATACTACATGGTCATGATTTGATATATAAATAAAATAATAATCATATATTTATATTATGGTAATATTTAATATTACACCGTCATTTTTCTAAAGTTTCCCTTCTGAAAAAACACTTTAGGATAATTTAATTATTTTATAAAACCGTTGCGAGGATACACTTTTAAATATTATACCGTCCTGATTTGACGTAGGAACAAAATTATAATCGTAGTATGATAATGTCTAAAAGTTTTCCTAATTTCCTTTATATTTAAGAGCAACAGAGAGGCTTTGTTCCATATCTAATTCCAATGATTAACGAGGGGAAGCGTAAACGAGTTGTTATTTCTGTTTCTTCTGACGACGAAGACGACAAAGATTCGGACGACAGCTTAAGCGATTCGAGTCTCAGGTATTCATTCGGACTAACAGTTTTGGTACCCCTCCTCGTTTGTCAATCGCTTCTTCTTCTCCATGTTCTTTGTTCAGGTGCTATGGAAGTAATTGCAGCGATGAAGAATCAGATGGTGCAGATGATGCACGAAATGTGGAGGATGATGAACCTCTCTGCAACAGAGTCACTCGCCTTCTTCAAGGTTTAACTCTTAGGGTTTATCTAATGTCATGTTTCCACAAGCACTTCCCCAGATTCAGTGGCTCAAATTACATGATTGTTCAATTGTTATAGTTAGTTTATTAAACATTTGAAATCGATGCAGGAACTTGGATGTAATGGAAACAGTTCTAATTAAGAAATAGTTGATTATATGGCTGGTGGACCACATATATATTGCTGTCTTCATGCATCATTTAATTGCTATCTTCATTCCTGCTCTTATTTTCAATGATGACGGGTTGTATTTTTAACAATATGTTAGATCTCGGCTCATAAATTCTACGGACAGGGCAAGAGAAAATGCAAACCTAGAAGAGAGATTTCACAAATTTTTACTGATTTTTTTATCACTCGCTATTCTAGATTTTGCAACCACAATGTAATTAAGATAATGTTAATATTTTTTGAATCTGTTATGATGTTCAATCTCTATGAGGTTGAGTGCTGCTGTAAACAATCTTTTCCTACTTTTTAGGCCTTAGAGCAATTGTTTTATGCATATTATCTGTTTTGTGATTATGAAATATCATTGTATTCTCTCATTTCAGAAGGAATGGATCTAGAAGGTTTGAGTTTGAAGGAGTGTAAAGCTTATTTACGGAGGTACAGCCTTAGAATTTCAGGTACAAAGGCAGTATGCATAATGAGGATTCAGGAGTATTGGAGGTTAGTATGTGTATGATAAATGAATGTATAGTATGCTATTTTGAAGATTATATGAGGTGAAAATTTGATGTCCTTTGGTGCTGCTATGATAATTAAGAACATGCTTCTTCAATGATGCTCCATCTGTTTATTGTTATTTGTTAGCTCTCAAAGTAGTGGTTTCCATGATTACAATGGTTAGTAGGGTTACTTCAGTTTGGATGAGAAGTAGCAGAGGATGGAGTACTGGTATTGAATACACTTCATAGATACTGGAAAACTACAATTGGCTGCTTATGCGAAATAGGGTATTTGTGGCCCAAGGGGAGGTGAAATTTTTGGAGCTCAATTAAACAAATGTATAGTATAATGGTTATGCATGTTTGGTCAGTATCTAAGATCGTAATAGAATTAGATAAAATACCTCCTGCGTGATGCTTGGAGTTAGGCTGGTGTTTAATTAATATTTAACTGATACATGAGCTTTTTCTGAAGAAATGAATCATATATTCATATCTACTGAGAAAGGATAGTAAGACACTGAGATGTTTGTGTCCTGAGTATACTGTGTTTAATTGTGCTCACATCTGATTATAGACTAATCTTTTGTAGCATAAAGATAATGTATATGAATGCATCTGGCCAATACAAGTGGTTTAATTGTAACCAACATGCCAGTCAATAACTTCAACACTGTAATCATTGCACGTGAATATAGCAGATATGTCAGCACAATTTGCATCTGATGGTAAGATGTTCTGGGCTATTCTTGCTCACTTTTAGCTGTCGAGCCATCTGTCATAAGAGATTATATTTAAATGCATAATCCAACTTCTCTGTGCATTTAGTTCAATCTATTATCCACCTTAAGCTGTATCAGTCCAATTTGTTCTTCCCTTGTCAAATATCACGTGTGCCACTGTTGACTGATTATGAGAGTGCTAGTCTGACATGATCCTTGTGTATAGTCTCTACTTTAATCAATCATGCTGATAAATCTGTAGTGTTGTTAACTTTCAATATCGTTGAAGAATTTAGGAAGGATCTTGATGCAGCAAGCATGATTTATCTTCTCAGCTCTTTTCTATCTTATACTTACGAGATATCATTTTTATACCCATCTTACTTAGGATGAGAAATGGAAATGGCGAAACATTGTATCCAAGATCTTCCTTTGTCATCAAGTGTACAGGTGAAGTCCTTGGATTGTGCTTCTCTTCATTTATTTAGTTGACTTCATATTATATTTAAGATAGTTAAAATTTTATTACTAACTGCAGGAGATGTCTGTAAGGGAGATGTTCTGTTCATACAGAGAGTTTATAAGCAGTACCCTCTTGTCCCTTCCCTTCCCTTCGTTCGCAATTCATTTTTTTATTTATTGTTTATTCGGTGCTTTTAGATTTGATACTTTTTTTGTTTTACTAATTGAGGATTTGGTTCCAAACAGAGTTGATAAAACGAAAAGGCGAGGAAATTTTCTGGGAGGGTGGTAAAGGAAAGCTATGGTGCAGTCAAACAACAACATACATTTACGGTAAAGCTTATAGCTGGGGTTATTACTGGAGGAACATCTAGGTTGAATATTGTCAGCCTCATTATTGATAGCCTAATAGGTTGACCGTTGAGCATAAGCTGTTGAAATTGTTTGTTATATTGATACTGTTTCCCCGCCTCATGTGTTTCATATTTTGTACTGTAGCCTTCAGTTCCCCATCTCATCTTGTCATTGTCAATACAAGGTTGAAGTGCTGTGGAGCAAAGGGATACAAAAATTGCCTTCGCTTTTTCCTTTGCTTGTGAAGGGCCGAAACCTCTACAAATTGGAGACTTTCAGACAGGTGAGTTGTAACTTAACAGAATGGTAACTCTCTCCAATAAATTATCATTTAAAATAGCAAGTCATATACATGTATTTTGTTTGTCCAAATTTCAGCGTTGGAATAATGAAGCAGAAAGATCAAAAGTGCTAGATGAGAAGCACAAACGAGGTGCAGCAGCAAGATTTGTCAGAGAAATGAGGAAAACTAAGAAGGCACGGCCTGCTGATGGAGGTATCTGTCTTATTTATGTCTGTCTCAGAATACAGCCTTAGAAATTTAATTCCCGTTTTCATCTCATGGTAATTAGGTCTGAATTGTAAAAAACATTTCCGTGAAACCATACAATCTCAAATGAGAGTGACCAATGAAGCAAAAATGGTTAGACAAAGGAAAGCTACATATCATGGACGTGGAAAACCTACTTCTAATCAAGCAACCCCTTCATTTAGACATGTGAATCAGACACATGATTCTAGCCTTACAAATTGTAAATCTTCGAGGCATCAGAACCAGACTACAGTACACAGGGACCGAGCTTTAACCCACCAGTCGCTTGCTAATCCTCCTCACAACCCATACAATCTCGGGTAAGATTTCACAACCAGGGTGCACCATACCACATGCCTAGTTATGACTTGGCCTCCAGTCCCACCACAATGAGATTGCCACCTTTCAGTCCTCATGGAATCACACCACTTGAGCCTCCTACACAATATCAAGTGCTTGACCGTGATCATCATCAAACACACTATAATCCAGGATATGGGCTTGAGTCTAGTAGTTCATCATACACGAGTCTCGGTGGGTCAATACATCCGTTTCCTTTGGGATATGGCAGGTATGGACGAAGGAATTACTAAATTGAGTTGTGTTGATACTCGTTTTCTTTTGGGATACATGTTCTATTGTGAAAGAATGATTTTGGATGCTCTCCATACGGTTTCCAGTCGGACAGCTTTTTTGGCAGGTAGAATTTGTGGAGAAATCATGTATTATATTTCAACAGTATTTTCTGTTAAGGATCATTGATCTCATTTAGACACAGATTTGACAAAAAGAAAAAAAGGACTCTTGATTGATTCATGTCTCTCCGAAATCTATAAACGGCCCATTTTCCGCAGGGGAACTGGAAGGCCCAACTACTTTTTTAATACGTAATAATCTTTGTTAAAGACACAATTGTCCTTAATCATTAATTACGATTCTGTTTACAGAGGGCCAAATGTCACGGGACCAAATTTCAGCAACTAAGGTCCGTGCGGTCCCAAGGCTTTTCTCACCAAGTCAAGGCGAAATGG